>WNGS01045515.1:0-13929 GCA_020271785.1 Procambarus virginalis
TTCAGCAATTGACACAGACGGGAAATTTAACGTGAGTTTATTGAGAAGAAAATGATGCTAAACACCACTTATAAATTCTATTCTAACACTGGCCAAGAGTTTAAGACATTTAGACATGGAACAAAATTTCAGAGATCAAACACATACCTTAAGACCTCTGTCTCTCATCTGCTGGACACTCTGTCTCCCCTGGCTGTGGATGTTCGTCACAGACCCGCTCTCGATCCCGGTGTCCCGCCCTCTCTCTCACTAAGTCTCTACAGTACCTCTATATACTACCCCAAGAGGGGGAGGGGAAGATTTACTGTTGCTACCTACACCAAGAAATAAGAGGTAGGCCACACGCGCACAAACACTCAAGAATTTTCATTAAACTTGTTTGACATTCACCATACACTGTTCAAGAGAGGAGTTATTAATTACGTGTGTGACTGACCTCTGACCTGGCTAAACGGGGGAAAGATCCATGGATGTTTACACATAAGAATCTGTGGTCTACTCCATTGCAATGTTTGACAAGAGTATCATGAAATATTATATACTTAAAACTAGCCGAATAAGACTAACCAAGGAATTTCTTTAAACAACATACAAGATAAACCGGAGGTCATCTGGGCTGACCTCTTGGAGAAGGCTTCCCTGGGTGTGAACTCTAGGGGGGGGCATCATGGGTGTTACACTACACTGCTAATTAACATTTCCTTTTCTATATACATAACCAATAAGGACTCGAGAGGCAGGACCCAGGAGCCGAAGCCCGTCCCCCATACGCACACCTGGGTGCTCTTGACCACCCAACCTAACGAGCCGCAACAAGGAAATTATAACAGCAAGGGTGACAGGAAACTACCTTGGGGTACCCTCATTCATATGCAGGACTCAGAGGCCCCCAATACCACCTGCTGGGATCGTTAAAGGGCCGGCCTGACGGCTGAGCTCAGCAATCACCTGCACCAGACGACCTTGACGTCTTCACCGTTGCCGTGGAGGTGAGGGGACCCAACGTCGTTGAAGGGATCTGTTGTGGTTGGTAAGTCGTTCTCTGGTTGTATTTCCTAAAGGGCTTTGTTGATTTTTTAGGCGACAGTGGAGGGCTGTGCTGCTGTTGGTGCTACTGTTGCTGTTGGCGTTGCTACTGTTGTTGCTGCTACTGGTGTTGCAACTGTTGCTGCTACTGTTGTTGCTACTGTTGCTGCTACTGTTGTTGCTACTGTTGCTACTGTTGCTACTGTAGCTACTGTTGCTACTGTAGCTACTGTTGCTACTGTTGCTACTGTTGCTACTGTAGCTACTGTTGCTACTGTTGTTGCTACTGTTGCTACTGTTGCTACTGTAGCTACTGTTGCTACTGTTGTTGCTACTGTAGCTACTGTTGCTACTGTAGCTACTGTAGCTACTGTTGCTACTGTTGCTACTGTTGCTACTGTAGCTACTGTTGCTACTGTTGCTACTGTTGCTACTGTTGCTGCTACTGTTGCTGCTACTGTTGCTACTGTTGCTACTGTTGCTACTGTTGCTACTGTAGCTACTGTAGCTACTGTTGCTACTGTTGCTACTGTTGCTACTGTAGCTACTGTTGCTACTGTTGCTACTGTTGCTACTGTTGCTACTGTTGCTGCTACTGTTGCTGCTACTGTTGCTACTGTTGCTACTGTTGCTACTGTTGCTGCTACTGTTGCTACTGTTGCTGCTACTGTTGCTACTGTTGCTGCTACTGTTGCTACTGTTGCTGCTACTGTTGCTGCTACTGTTGCTACTGTTGCTACTGTTGCTACTGTTGCTACTGTTGCTACTGTTGCTGCTACTGTTGCTGCTACTGTTGCTACTGTTGCTACTGTTGCTACTGTTGCTACTGTTGCTACTGTAGCTACTGTTGCTACTGTTGCTACTGTTGCTACTGTTGCTACTGTTGCTGCTACTGTTGCTGCTACTGTTGCTACTGTTGCTACTGTTGCTACTGTTGCTGCTACTGTTGCTACTGTTGCTGCTACTGTTGCTACTGTTGCTACTGTTGCTACTGTTGCTGCTACTGTTGCTGCTACTGTTGCTACTGTTGCTACTGTTGCTACTGTAGCTACTGTTGCTACTGTTGCTACTGTAGCTACTGTTGCTACTGTTGCTACTGTTGCTACTGTTGCTACTGTTGCTACTGTTGCTACTGTAGCTACTGTTGCTACTGTAGCTACTGTTGCTACTGTTGCTGCTGTTGCTGCTACTGTTGCTGCTGTTGTTGCTACTGTTGCTACTGTTGCTACTGTTGCTACTGTTGCTACTGTTGCTACTGTAGCTACTGTTGCTACTGTTGCTACTGTTGCTACTGTAGCTACTGTTGCTACTGTAGCTACTGTTGCTACTGTTGCTACTGTTGCTACTGTAGCTACTGTTGCTACTGTTGCTACTGTTGCTACTGTAGCTACTGTTGCTACTGTTGCTACTGTAGCTACTGTTGCTACTGTAGCTACTGTTGCTACTGTAGCTACTGTTGCTACTGTTGCTACTGTTGCTACTGTTGCTACTGTTGCTACTGTTGCTACTGTTGCTACTGTAGCTACTGTAGCTACTGTTGCTACTGTAGCTACTGTTGCTACTGTTGCTACTGTAGCTACTGTTGCTACTGTAGCTACTGTAGCTACTGTAGCTACTGTTGCTACTGTTGCTACTGTTGCTACTGTAGCTACTGTAGCTACTGTTGCTACTGTAGCTACTGTAGCTACTGTTGCTACTGTTGCTACTGTTGCTACTGTAGCTACTGTAGCTACTGTAGCTACTGTTGCTACTGTTGCTACTGTTGCTACTGTTGCTACTGTTGCTACTGTTGCTACTGTAGCTACTGTTGCTACTGTAGCTACTGTTGCTACTGTTGCTACTGTTGCTACTGTTGCTACTGTTGCTACTGTTGCTACTGTTGCTACTGTAGCTACTGTTGCTACTGTTGCTACTGTAGCTACTGTTGCTACTGTAGCTACTGTAGCTACTGTTGCTACTGTTGCTACTGTTGCTACTGTAGCTACTGTAGCTACTGTTGCTACTGTAGCTACTGTAGCTACTGTTGCTACTGTTGCTACTGTTGCTACTGTAGCTACTGTAGCTACTGTAGCTACTGTTGCTACTGTAGCTACTGTAGCTACTGTAGCTACTGTAGCTACTGTTGCTACTGTTGCTACTGTTGCTACTGTTGCTACTGTAGCTACTGTAGCTACTGTTGCTACTGTAGCTACTGTAGCTACTGTTGCTACTGTTGCTACTGTTGCTACTGTAGCTACTGTAGCTACTGTAGCTACTGTTGCTACTGTAGCTACTGTTGCTACTGTAGCTACTGTAGCTACTGTTGCTACTGTTGCTACTGTTGCTACTGTTGCTACTGTTGCTACTGTAGCTACTGTAGCTACTGTTGCTACTGTAGCTACTGTTGCTACTGTAGCTACTGTTGCTACTGTTGCTACTGTTGCTACTGTAGCTACTGTAGCTACTGTTGCTACTGTAGCTACTGTTGCTACTGTAGCTACTGTTGCTACTGTTGCTACTGTTGCTACTGTTGCTACTGTTGCTACTGTTGCTACTGTTGCTACTGTAGCTACTGTAGCTACTGTTGCTACTGTAGCTACTGTTGCTACTGTTGCTACTGTAGCTACTGTTGCTACTGTAGCTACTGTAGCTACTGTAGCTACTGTTGCTACTGTTGCTACTGTTGCTACTGTAGCTACTGTAGCTACTGTTGCTACTGTAGCTACTGTAGCTACTGTTGCTACTGTTGCTACTGTTGCTACTGTAGCTACTGTAGCTACTGTAGCTACTGTTGCTACTGTTGCTACTGTTGCTACTGTTGCTACTGTAGCTACTGTAGCTACTGTTGCTACTGTAGCTACTGTAGCTACTGTTGCTACTGTTGCTACTGTTGCTACTGTAGCTACTGTAGCTACTGTTGCTACTGTAGCTACTGTAGCTACTGTTGCTACTGTTGCTACTGTTGCTACTGTAGCTACTGTAGCTACTGTTGCTACTGTAGCTACTGTAGCTACTGTAGCTACTGTAGCTACTGTTGCTACTGTTGCTACTGTTGCTACTGTTGCTACTGTTGCTACTGTAGCTACTGTTGCTACTGTAGCTACTGTTGCTACTGTTGCTACTGTAGCTACTGTTGCTACTGTTGCTACTGTTGCTACTGTAGCTACTGTTGCTACTGTTGCTACTGTAGCTACTGTTGCTACTGTTGCTGCTACTGTAGCTACTGTAGCTACTGTTGCTACTGTAGCTACTGTAGCTACTGTAGCTACTGTAGCTACTGTTGCTACTGTTGCTACTGTTGCTACTGTTGCTACTGTAGCTACTGTTGCTACTGTTGCTACTGTAGCTACTGTAGCTACTGTTGCTACTGTTGCTACTGTTGCTACTGTTGCTACTGTAGCTACTGTAGCTACTGTTGCTACTGTAGCTACTGTTGCTACTGTTGCTACTGTAGCTACTGTAGCTACTGTTGCTACTGTTGCTACTGTTGCTACTGTTGCTACTGTAGCTACTGTAGCTACTGTAGCTACTGTTGCTACTGTAGCTACTGTTGCTACTGTAGCTACTGTTGCTACTGTTGTTGCTACTGTTGCTACTGTTGCTACTGTTGCTGCTACTGTTGCTACTGTTGCTACTGTTGCTACTGTTGCTACTGTTGCTACTGTTGCTGCTACTGTTGCTGCTACTGTTGCTGCTACTGTTGCTACTGTTCCTGCTACTGTTGCTACTGTTGCTACTGTTGCTACTGTTGCTACTGTTGCTGCTACTGTTGCTACTGCACCTGCTACTGTTGCTACTGCACCTGCTACTGTTGCTACTGCACCTGCTACTGTTGCTACTGTTGCTACTGTTGCTGCTACTGTTGCTACTGTTGTTGCTACTGTTGCTACTGTGTAGCTACTGTTGCTACTGTTGCTGCTACTGTAGCTACTGTAGCTACTGTTGCTACTGTTGCTGCTACTGTTGCTACTGTTGCTACTGTTGCTACTGTTGCTACTGTTGTTGCTACTGTTGCTACTGTAGCTACTGTTGCTACTGTTGCTGCTACTGTAGCTACTGTAGCTACTGTAGCTACTGTTGCTACTGTTGCTGCTACTGTAGCTACTGTAGCTACTGTTGCTGCTACTGTTGCTACTGTTGCTGCTACTGTTGCTACTGTTGCTGCTACTGTTGCTACTGTTGCTGCTACTGTTGCTACTGCTCCTGCTACTGTTGCTACTGTTGCTACTGTTGCTACTGTTGCTACTGTTGCTGCTACTGTTGCTACTGTAGCTACTGTTGCTACTGTTGCTGCTACTGTTGCTACTGTTGCTACTGTAGCTACTGTTGCTGCTACTGTTGCTACTGTTGCTGCTACTGTAGCTACTGTTGCTACTGTTGCTGCTACTGTTGCTACTGTTGCTGCTACTGTAGCTACTGTTGCTACTGTAGCTACTGTTGCTACTGTTGCTACTGTTGCTACTGTAGCTACTGTTGCTGCTACTGTAGCTACTGTAGCTACTGTTGCTACTGTTGCTACTGTGCTGCTACTGTAGCTACTGTTGCTACTGTAGCTACTGTTGCTACTGTTGCTACTGTTGCTACTGTTGCTACTGTAGCTACTGTTGCTACTGTTGCTACTGTTGCTACTGTAGCTACTGTTGCTGCTACTGTTGCTACTGTTGCTGCTACTGTTGCTACTGTTGCTGCTACTGTTGCTACTGTAGCTACTGTTGTTGCTACTGTTGCTACTGTTGCTGCTACTGTTGCTACTGTTGCTACTGTAGCTACTGTTGCTACTGTTGCTACTGTTGCTACTGTAGCTACTGTTGCTACTGTTGCTACTGTTGCTACTGTAGCTACTGTTGCTGCTACTGTTGCTACTGTTGCTACTGTTGCTACTGTAGCTACTGTAGCTACTGTTGCTACTGTTGCTACTGTTGCTACTGTAGCTACTGTAGCTACTGTTGCTACTGTTGCTACTGTAGCTACTGTAGCTACTGTTGCTACTGTTGCTACTGTTGCTACTGTTGCTACTGTAGCTACTGTTGCTACTGTAGCTACTGTAGCTACTGTTGCTACTGTTGCTACTGTTGCTACTGTTGCTACTGTTGCTACTGTTGCTACTGTAGCTACTGTTGCTACTGTTGCTACTGTTGCTACTGTTGCTACTGTTGCTACTGTTGCTACTGTTGCTACTGTTGCTACTGTTGCTACTGTAGCTACTGTAGCTACTGTTGCTACTGTTGCTACTGTTGCTACTGTAGCTACTGTAGCTACTGTTGCTACTGTTGCTACTGTAGCTACTGTAGCTANCGAATCTGTCACCTTAACTACTTGGTGGTGCGCCCACACCACGCTGCCTCGCTCTGCTGGGTGCCACGGGTGTGGCCCAGCCGTGCCAGGTGTGGCCCAGCCGTGCCAGCCCTACACCCACACTCAACGATTTCAGCTGGGTTCGAGTCTTAGGCCGAGAGGTACCGGAAATTGAACTGTTCAACCCGTGGTATATCTGGCAGTAATGGGAGGACCTGGGTTGGTGGTGAGTTGTGTTCCAGGGGGCACTAGTAGGTAACGTTTATAGTGAGATGTGAGAGCAGCAATGCCTCGTATGGACCAATAGCAGCTGCTCGTATGGACCAATAGCAGCTGCCTCGTATGGACCAATAGCAGCTGCCTGTTATGGCCAATAGCAGCTGCCTCGTATGGACAATAGCAGCTGCCTCGTATGGACCAATAGCAGCTGCCTCGTATGGACCAATAGCAGCTGCCTCGTATGGACCCATAGCAGCTGCTCGTATGGACCAATAGCAGCTGCCTCGTATGGACCAATAGCAGCTGCCTGTTATGGACCAATAGCAGCTGCCTCGATGGACCAATAGCAGCTGCCTCGTATGGACCAATAGCAGCTGCCTCGTATGGACCAATAGCAGCTGCCTCGTATGGACAATAGCAGCTGCCTCGTATGGACCAATAGCAGCTGCCTCGTATGGACCAATAGCAGCTGCCTCGTATGGACCAATAGCAGCTGCCTGTTATGGACCAATAGCAGCTGCCTCGTATGGACCATAGCAGCTGCCCGTATATGTGGACCAATAGCAGCTGCCTGTATGGACCAATAGCAGCTGCCTCGTATGGACCAATAGCAGCTGCCTCGTATGGACCAATAGCAGCTGCCTCGTATGGACCAATAGCAGCTGCCTCGTATGGACCCATAGCAGCTGCCTCGTATGGACCAATAGCAGCTGCCTCGTATGGACCAATAGCAGCGCTGCCTGTTATGGACCAATAGCAGCTGCCTCGTATGGACCAATAGCAGCTGCCTCGTATGGACCAATAGCAGCTGCCTCGTATGGACCAATAGCAGCTGCCTCGTATGGACCAATAGCAGCTGCCTCGTATGGACCAATAGCAGCTGCCTCGTATGGACCAATAGCAGCTGCCCTCGTATGGGGCCAATAGCAGCTGCCTCGTATGGACCAATAGCAGCTGCCTCGTATGGACCAATAGCAGCTGCCTCGTATGGACCAATAGCAGCTGCCTCGTATGGACCAATAGCAGCTGCCTCGTATGGGCCAATAGCAGCTGCCTCGTATGGACCAATAGCAGCTGCCTCGTATGGGCCAATAGCAGCTGCCTCGTATGGCCAATAGCAGCTGCCTCGTATGGGCCAATAGGGCTGCCTCGTATGGACCAATAGCAGCTGCCTCGTATGGACCAATAGCAGCTGCCTCGTATGGACCAATAGCAGCTGCCTCGTATGGGCAATAGCAGCTGCCTCGTATGGGCCAATAGGGGCTGCCTCGTATGGACCAATAGCAGCTGCCTCGTATGGACCAATAGCAGTGCCTCGTATGGACCAATAGCAGCTGCCTCGTATGGGCCAATAGGGGCTGCCTCGTATGGACCAATAGCAGCTGCCTCGTATGGACCAATAGCAGCTGCCTCGTATGGACCAATAGCAGCTGCCTCGTATGGACCAATAGCAGCTGCCTCGTATGGACCAATAGCAGCTGCCTCGTATGGACCAATAGCAGCTGCCTCGTATGGACCAATAGCAGCTGCCTCGTATGGACCAAGCAGCTGCCTCGTATGGACCAATAGCAGCTGCCTCGTATGGACCAATAGCAGCTGCCTCGTATGGACCAATAGCAGCTGCCTCGTATGGACCAATAGCAGCTGCCTCGTATGGACCAATAGCAGCTGCCTCGTATGGACCATAGCAGCTGCCTCGTATGGACCAATAGCAGCTGCCTCGTATGGACCAATAGCAGCTGCCTCGTATGGACCAATAGCAGCTGCCTCGTATGGACAATAGCAGCTGCCTCGTATGGACCAATAGCAGCTGCCTCGTACGGACCAATAGCAGCTGCCTCGTATGGACCAATAGGGGCTGCCTCGTATGGACCAATAGCAGCTGCCTCGTATGGACCAATAGCAGCTGCCTCGTATGGACCAATAGGCTGCCTCGTATGGACCAATAGCAGCTGCCTCGTATGGACCAATAGCAGCTGCCTCGTATGGACCAATAGCAGCTGCCTCGTATGGACCAATAGCAGCTGCCTCGTATGGACCAATAGCAGCTGTCTCGTATGGACCAATAGCAGCTGCCTCGTATGGACCAATAGCAGCTGTCTCGTATGGGCCAATAGCAGCTGCCTCGTACGGGCCAATAGCAGCTGCCTCGTATGGACCAATAGGAGCTGTCTCGTATGGACCAATAGCAGCTGCCTCGTATGGACCAATAGCAGCTGCCTCGTATGGGCCAATAGCAGCTGCCTCGTATGGACCAATAGCAGCTGACTCGTATGGACCAATAGCAGCTGCCCCGTATGGACCAATAGCAGCTGTCTCGTATGGGCCAATAGCAGCTGCCTCGTACGGGCCAATAGCAGCTGCCTCGTATGGACCAATAGGAGCTGTCTCGTATGGACCAATAGCAGCTGTCTCGTATGGACCAATAGCAGCTGCCTCGTATGGACCAATAGCAGCTGCCTCGTATAGACCAATAGCAGCTGCCTCGTATAGACCAATAGCAGCTGCCTCGTATGGACCAATAGCAGCTGCCTCGTATGGACCAATAGCAGCTGCCTCGTATGGACCAATAGCAGCTGCCTCGTATAGACCAATAGCAGCTGCCTCGTATAGACCAATAGCAGCTGCCTCGTATGGACCAATAGCAGCTGCCTCGTATGGACCAATAGCAGCTGCCTCGTATGGATCAATAGCAGCTGCCTCGTATAGACCAATAGCAGCTGCCTCGTATAGACCAATAGCAGCTGCCTCGTATGGACCAATAGCAGCTGCCTCGTATGGACCAATAGCAGCTGCCTCGTATGGATCAATAGCAGCTGCCTCGTGTGGACCAATAGCAGCTGCCCCGTATGGGCCAATAGCAGCTGCCTCGTATGGACCAATAGCAGCTGCCCGTATGGACCAATAGCAGCTGCCTCGTATGGGCCAATAGCAGCTGCCTCGTATGGACCAATAGCAGCTGCCTCGTATGGACCAATAGCAGCTGCCTCGTATGGACCAATAGCAGCTGCCTCGTATGGACCAATAGCAGCTGCCTCGTATGGACCAATAGCAGCTGCCTCGTATGGACCAATAGGAGCTGCCTCGTATGGACCAATAGCAGCTGCCTCGTATGGACCAATAGCAGCTGCCTCGTACGGACCAATAGCAGCTGCCTCGTATGGGCCAATAGCAGCTGCCTCGTATGGACCAATAGCAGCTGCCTCGTATGGACCAATAGCAGCTGCCTCGTGTGGACCAATAGCAGCTGCCTCGTATGGACCAATAGCAGCTGCCTCGTATGGACCAATAGCAGCTGCCTCGTATGGACCAATAGCAGCTGCCTCGTATGGACCAATAGCAGCTGCCTCGTATGGACCAATAGCAGCTGCCTCGTATGGACCAATAGCAGCTGCCTCGTATGGACCAATAGCAGCTGCCTCGTATGGACCAATAGCAGCTGCCTCGTATGGACCAATAGGAGCTGCCTCGTGTGGACCAATAGCAGCTGCCTCGTATGGACCAATAGCAGCTGCCTCGTATGGACCAATAGGAGCTGCCTCGTATGGACCAATAGCAGCTGCCTCGTATGGACCAATAGGAGCTGCCTCGTATGGACCAATAGCAGCTGCCTCGTGTGGACCAATAGCAGCTGCCTCGTATGGACCAATAGCAGCTGCCTCGTATGGACCAATAGGAGCTGCCTCGTATGGACCAATAGCAGCTGCCTCGTATGGACCAATAGCAGCTGCCTCGTATGGACCAATAGCAGCTGCCTCGTGTGGACCAATAGCAGCTGCCTCGTATGGACCAATAGCAGCTGCCTCGTATGGACCAATAGCAGCTGCCTCGTATGGACCAATAGCAGCTGCCTCGTGTGGACCAATAGCAGCTGCCTCGTGTGGACCAATAGCAGCTGCCTCGTGTGGACCAATAGCAGCTGCCTCGTATGGACCAATAGCAGCTGCCTCGTCTGGACCAATAGGAGCTGCCTCGTATGGACCAATAGCAGCTGCCTCGTATGGACCAATAGCAGCTGCCTCGTATGGACCAATAGCAGCTGCCTCTTATGGACCAATAGCAGCTGCCTCGTATGGACCAATAGCAGCTGCCTCGTGTGGACCAATAGCAGCTGCCTCGTATGGACCAATAGCAGCTGCCTCTTATGGACCAATAGCAGCTGCCTCGTATGGACCAATAGCAGCTGCCTCGTATGGACCAATAGCAGCTGCCTCTTATGGACCAATAGCAGCTGCCTCGTATGGACCAATAGCAGCAGATATAATAGACTCTATCATAAGATCTTCTTAAATTCATTGTTACAGGAAGTTTACATATATTAACACATGCAGTTTGCCAACCCAAACAGTCTGCTTGTCCCCCCCTGCCACTCACTCGAGGGGAAACTGGATTGGCTGACCCGAATAGACCAGGGTCGATTAATCCGATCAATAGACCGGCGTTTTGTTTCGTGAATTGTCTATTGTGATCGAGCAGGCTGTTGGTGTTGGCGTGTGGCGTCTATTGTTGAATCTGAGCTGTAATTTCTGACCTGGGAATGGTGGTATTGTGGAGAGGTTGTTCAATGTTCATTTGTGGGTGTTCAATGTTCATTTGTGGGAGGTTGTTCAATGTTCATTTGTCTGGGAGGTTGTTCAATGTTCATTTGTCTGGGAGGTTGTTCAATGTTCATTTGTGGGTGTTCAATGTTCATTTGTGGGAGGTTGTTCAATGTTCATTTGTGGGAGGTTGTTCAATGTTCATTTGTGGGAGGTTGTTCAATGTTCATTTGTGGGAGGTTGTTCAATGTTCACAGATGTCTGGGGGACTTGTTCAATGTTCACAGATGTCTGGGGGACTTGTTCAATGTTCACAGATGTCTGAGGGACTTGTTCAATGTCCACAGATGTCTGGGGGACTTGTTCAATGTTCACAGATGTCTGGGGGACTTGTTCAATGTTCACAGATGTCTGGGGGACTTGTTCAATGTTCACTGATGTCTGGGGGGACTTGTTCAATGTCCACTGATGTCTGAGGGACTTGTTCAATGTCCACTGATGTCTGAGGGACTTGTTCAATGTTCATTGATGTCTGAGGGACTTGTTCAATGTTCACTGATGTCTGGGGGGACTTGTTCAATGTCCACTGATGTCTGAGGGACTTGTTCAATGTCCACTGATGTCTGAGGGACTTGTTCAATGTTCATTGATGTCTGAGGGACTTGTTCAATGTTCACTGATGTCTGGGGGGACTTGTTCAATGTTCATTGATGTCTGAGGGACTTGTTCAATGTTCACAGATGTCTGAGGGACTTGTTCAATGTTTACTGATGTCTGGGAGACTTGTTCAATGTCCACTGATGTCTGGGAGACTTGTTCAATGTTCACAGATGTCTGAGGGACTTGTTCAATGTTCACTGATGTCTGGGGGACTTGTTCAATGTTCACTGATGTCTGGTGGAACTTGTTCAATGTTCACAGATGTCTGAGGGACTTGTTCAATGTTCACAGATGTCTGAGGGACTTGTTCAATGTTCACAGATGTCTGAGGGACTTGTTCAATGTTCACTGATGTCTGGGGGGACTTGTTCAATGTCCACTGATGTCTGGGGGACTTGTTCAATGTTCACTGATGTCTGGGGGACTTGTTCAATGTTCACAGATGTCTGGGAGACCTGTTCAATGTTCACAGATGTCTGGGGGACTTGTTCAATGTTCACAGATGTCTGGGGGACTTGTTCAATGTTCACTGATGTCTGGGGGACTTGTTCAATGTTCACTGATGTCTGAGGGACTTGTTCAATGTTCACTGATGTCTGGTGGACTTGTTCAATGTTTACAGATGTCTGGGGGACTTGTTCAATGTTCACTGATGTCTGAGGGACTTGTTCAATGTTTACAGATGTCTGGGGGACTTGTTCAATGTTCACTGATGTCTGGGGGACTTGTTCAATGTTCACTGATGTCTGAGGGACTTGTTCAATGTTCACAGATGTCTGAGGGACTTGTTCAATGTCCACAGATGTCTGGGGGACTTGTTCAATGTTCACAGATGTCTGGGGGACTTGTTCAATGTTCACAGATGTCTGGGGGACTTGTTCAATGTTCACAGATGTCTGGGGGACTTGTTCAATGTTCACAGATGTCTGGGGGACTTGTTCAATGTTCACAGATGTCTGAGGGACTTGTTCAATGTCCACAGATGTCTGGGGGACTTGTTCAATGTTCACAGATGTCTGGGGGACTTGTTCAATGTTCACAGATGTCTGGGGGACTTGTTCAATGTTCACTGATGTCTGGGGGGACTTGTTCAATGTTCACTGATGTCTGCGGGACTTGTTCAATGTTCATTATACGTGTAGGAACTTGTTCAAATCGTTTAACAATCAGGTATAACCATATTACTGCTGTGTGAACAGGAGCTACAGTTCAGGCTTGGCGCCCAGTCAATCCTCCCTCCCTCAGCCACGATTCGAACCCGGATTAGAGCGCTGGCGACGCATCAAGCGAGAGTCGCACCGCTGCGCCATGTGGAATAAGATGGAAACCATTTATAAATCTAAAATTTATTTTTACGAGTTAATTTTTGTCACTTAACTCACTAAAAAACTCTATAATCCGGCTGGGATTCGAACCTGCCCTCAGGCGTCACTAATAATTAGTGGCGATATTAATTAATTATAAACTAAAGATTCGTATTTGACCGTTATGGTTCGTGACGTCACACTAGGCTTGCATTTCTTAACAAACACTAGAATAATTTGTATGAAATAGACCACACAACACAATCATCTAAATATTATATTAATATATATTATTTCCGAATTATATTTTGTCAATTTATATAATTATTAGCAATATTTTTCAAAGAAATATTGATATGATATTATTTAAACCAAAAACCGGCAACTAACACCGTGAATTAGAGCACTGAACGAAAAGTCTCACTTAACATCGTTCACAATTCTAATTTATAAATCGTCCATAAATATAAATTCAACACCATATTGCAATAACTTAACACAAACACCTAATTCCTTACGTGTTTAAATAACACACCATCATTTAATTGGCCAAAATTTACATAGATAAATATAAAATAATTCCTAATCCCGAATATTATAAATTAACCCATAATTATGAAATCTAGATCAAACCAAGTGAAAAAAATGACGCAATCTGTGCCGAATGTCAACAAACCGAAATCATTGACCACGTGGTAGTCTAATGACCTCATTTGACCTCTCCTGTCAACAGTCTTGACCCCGAGAGGTCAAGACACATATGTACCTACATATGTGCCTACATATGTACCTAAGACACCCGGTGTCTTAGTGATTTTAGAAGGAATAAGTAGATTTCTAAGCCATTTGGAGAATCTTGAACAATTCTTCAGAGGAATTGCGTTCGTGTTATATATATATATATATAT
>WNGS01045520.1:0-10394 GCA_020271785.1 Procambarus virginalis
TTATCGAAATTACAAGAGAGAGGTCAAAGAGACATCTGTTGGATTTGGATGGTGAGAGGCAAGGTGTGGGTCATAGATGGAATATCACCATGTATACTAAAAGAATGTGCAGAAACACTTTGCTTGCCCACTCTCTCCGTAGCGTATAGCTAGGTCACTGGAAACGGGGAAGCCCTATTAGAAATATAGAGAGACGGGCTAATGTATTCCATTATAAAAAAAGGGTTGACAGACAAAAAACCACGGAACTACAGGCCAGTGTCCTTAACTTGTATACCAATGCCATGGTGATGGAGAAGATCATGAGAAAAAAACTAGTAACACATCTGGAGAGAGGGGGCTTCGTGACAAATCGCAACAATGGCATCGAGTGAGGGTAAATCTTCCCTCACTAGCTTAACAGAATTCTACGATCAAGTGACAAAGATTAAGGCAAGAAATAGAAGGATGGGGCCGGACTGCATTTTCTTTGCACTGCCAGAAAGCCTTTGACACAGTACCACATAAGAGGCCGGTACATAAGCTGGAGAGAACAGGCAGGAATAACAGGTAAAGTGCTCCAGCGGATAAGGTAGTACCTAAGCTACAAAGGAAGCAGAGAGTACAGTGAGGGGTGAGACCTCCAGACTGCGGTGAAGTCACCAAGTGGAGTCCCACAGGGCGCTGAAACTCGGACCTATCCTGATTTCTGATATACGTAAATGATCTCCCTGAGGGTATAGACTCATTCTTCTCAATGTTTGCTGACGACGCCAAATTATGAGAAGGATTAAGACAGAGGAGGACAGCTTGAGGCTTCAAGAAGACCTGGACAAGCTGGAGGAATGGTCGAACAAATGGTTGTAGAGTTTAACCCAAACAAATGCAATGTAATGAAGATTGGGGTAGGGGAGCAGCAGGAGACAGATACAAAGTATCTTTGGAGATGAAATTCTTCAAAGGGAGGTCAGAGGAGATTGAGCGAGAGAGTAGAAGGAGAGAGAGAGAGAGACTTGGGGGTTGATATCACGCCAGACCTGTTCCTTGAAGCCATATCAAGAGAATAACATCAGTGGCATAGCGAAGTGGCTAACATAAAAACGCCTTTAGAAACTGTGTAAGGAATCATTCAAAACTTTGTATACCCAGCTACTGTCAGGACCATACTGGAGTATACAGCTCCAGCAGGGAGTCCACATCTAGTCAAATCTAGTCAAGCATAAGATTAAACTAGAAAAAAGTTCAATGGTTTGCCACAAGACTAGTACCCGAACTGAGGGGTATGAAGCTACGAGGGGAGATTCTACGGGAATTAAACCTCACGTCGCTGGAAGACAGAAGAGTTAGGGGGGAAATGATCACCACATACAAGATTCTCAAAGGATTGAATAGGGTAGATAAAGGACAGGCTATTTAACACAAGGGGCACACGCACAAGGGGTACACAGGTGAAACTGAGTGCCCAATAAGCCACAGAGACGTTAGAAGAACTTTTTCAGTGTCAGAGTGGTTGACAAATGAATGCATTAGACAGTGATGTGGTGGAGGCTGACTCCATACTTAGTTTCAAGTGTAGATATGACAGAGCCGAATAGGCTCAGGAACCTGTACATAAGTTGACCGACAGTTAGCAGGCGGGACCGAGAGCGAGCGCTCAACCCCTGCAAGCACAATTTAGGCGAGTACACACACCACAACACACACACACACACACACACACACACACACACAACACACACCACACTAAACTAGGTGAGTACACACACACACACACACACACCACACACACACACACACACACACACACGAGAGCTGCTCCTCAATTCAATACCCATAATGGCACTGATCCATCAGAGTGCCACAGACCCCAGTCACCTCCATCTGGCCCTGTGATTGATAAACACTCACCCGCGTGTTTTCACTTCACCGTTATAAACAAAACCAGAACTAAATTAAGATCAAGTGAATGGCAAGAAAATATTGACACTTCAAGAAGAAAAAGTATACATAAATAACGCAGGAAATTTTTATATATATATATATATACTATATATATATATATATATATATATATATATCTATATATATATATTATATATATTTCTAAATACATAGGAAATCCAGGGATATACTGAACATCTTGTTTCAGGTTCTTTACTTTAAAATTCATAACGCTTCGATTACTCATTAGTATTCATCTTCAGATCTAAAAGAAAAAATGAAGTCACACTCAAATAACTGGTAAACAAGAACTCATACTGAATATAACTGCCTATCAAAGAAAGGAAAATTTTTAAAAAACAAAACACTTAAGCTTACTTAAAGTGATCAATAGAAAGAAAACTTATTAACTGTCACAGAGATAAAAGACTAATTCAAAAAACATTAAATTACCACAAGAATTTTATAACTACAACAAACCATACCATTAAACTTACGTGAAGTGATCAACTGGATTGAGACTTGATAGCTCCCACATAGATACTAAACACTATAACAAATATTCACATCCTGACTACAAATCAAACAAAAATGTATATAAAATACAAACAAAATATGCGACAATTATAAAATACTAATCAACTATAGATCTTAAGTAAAAGCTCAATAGTTAAATAAAACTAAATAACAAAATATGTATTATATACCCTAAATAAAAAGATTATAATTATGTACAATGTCAAGACTTGAAATAAGATAAGAAAACATGCAAAAACATGGTAGACTAAAACAAAATATATAATTAAAATTAAAACTACCGAGAATGAACTATAAAGCAAATTACTGGGCCTACTGTGCACTATACAGTGTACAATTGAACAGCCGAAAGGTTGCTATTTAATAAAGGCCGCAGCTCCTTTATATATATAAGGATTCCATTATCCTCAAATCTGACTGGCCATTTATACAAGTTTCCAAAGTTTTAAAATCAGATTCCAGCAGAGAATGATTAAACTCTTAACAATGGTTTCTAATCTCCGACAATGCTGGTTAGACAATGGTAATCCAGTCCTAAAGAAACTCCCCCGGTGCTCAAGTATCCTAATCTTAAAGTTCCGAATGGAACTCCCGATATATCCAGCATTACAGCTGGAACAATTATAAATATATACATAAAAAAAAAAAACTAATTAAAAAAAAACAAAAAAAATTTAAATTTAAAATAAGAGGCTATGGGATTAGTTGTTGACAAAGATCAAATCTAACGTCTACTTTAGGATAACAATTCTGCAACATTTTCCTCAACGACTCCTTACAGAAAAACTAATAGTGCCATAAAATGGTAATTTAATATATTTAATATTTAATATTATATAAATATAATATATTTATCTTAAATTAAGATTCCCGAAGGGAACATCAGATCATAGAATGTTTTATATATATATATATATATATATATATTATATATATATATATATTATAATATATACATATATATATAATTATATAGTATATATATATAATAACTATATTGTTGGGGAAATGGATAAATGTTTTCCTCAGTTTATACATGAGTTTATATGAATGAATTTTTATATGACTGAATACGTATAATATATATATATATTATATATATATATATATATATATATATATATATATAGTATATTTTGGTAGCAGTCTTTCCTGTAGACATATGTTATTAAATATGACCGAAAAAGTAAGATTAATAATTCTAACACGAATTTTCTCAATTTTCCTTATGTTTGTTTTTACTGATGACGGTAAATGAAAAATCAATTCTCCAAAATTCATTCTTTATTTCTTAGTCTGACGCGACACTTGAACGCGTTTCGTAATAACTAATTACATTTTCAAAGACTTTTAGTTTTCTCACACAACTATAACCTTAAAGCACTAAACAGTTCTTTACTATGCTATGATTTAAACAGCTTTCATCTTTCATTTTATACCCGCGTTTTGGGTGAGGTGATATGTTACAACAGTTTTTAATGAGGTGAACAAAACTTTCAACAAAGGACAGAACACGAAAACAATGGATATTAACTGGATATTAACTGGGTAAATTGAAGGTATGAATGGAAGTAACTGCGGAAGGGCCTATTGGCCCATATTTCTTGATGCTTCTATATTGGAGCGGGGTCTTGAAGTGGGTAGAATATAGTTGTGCATTAATTGACTGTTGATTGCTGGTGTTGACTTCTTGATGTGTAGTGCCTCGCAGACGTCAAGCCGCCTGCTATCGCTGTACCTATCGATGATTTCTGTGTTATTTGTTAAGATTTCTCTGGTGATGGTTTGGTTGTGGGAAGAGAGTATATGTTCCTTAATGGAGCCCTGTTGCTTATGCATCGTTAAACGCCTGGAAAGAGATGTTGTTGTCTTGCCTATATACTGAGTTTTTTGGGGCTTACAGTCCCCAAGTGGACATTTAAAGGCATAGACGACGTTTGTCTCTTTTAGGGCGTTCTGCTCCGTGTCTGGAGAGTTTTTCATTAGTAGGCTGGCTGTTTTTTTGGTTTTATAGTAAATCGTTAGTTGTATCTTCTGATTTTTGTCTGTAGGGATAACATTTCTATTAACAATATCTTTCAGGACCCTTTCCTCCGTTTTATGAGCGGTGGAGAAGAAGTTCCTGTAAAATAGTCTAATAGGGGGTATAGGTGTTGTATTAGTTGTTTCTTCAGAGGTTGCATGGCGTTCTACTTTCCTTCTTATGATGTCTTCAATGAAACCATTGGAGAAGCCGTTGTTGACTAGGACCTGCCTTACCCTACAGAGTTCTTCGTCGACTTGCTTCCATTCTGAGCTGTGGCTGAGAGCACGGTCGACATAAGCGTTAACAACACTCCTCTTGTACCTATCTGGGCAGTCACTGTTGGCATTTAGGCACATTCCTATGTTTGTTTCCTTAGTGTAGACTGCAGTGTGGAAACCTCCGCTCCTTTCCATGACTGTTACATCTAGAAAGGGCAGCTTCCCATCCTTCTCCATCTCGTAAGTGAAACGTAACACAGAATTCTGCTCAAACGCTTCTTTCAGCTCCTGCAGATGTCTGACATCAGGTACCTGTGTAAAAATGTCGTCAACATACCTGCAGTATATGGCCGGTTTCAAGTTTAAGTCGACTAAGACTTTTTCCTCGATAGTACCCATGTAGAAGTTTGCAAACAGGACGCCTAGGGGAGAACCCATGGCGACCCCATCTACTTGCTTATACATGTGCCCATCCGGGCTCAAGAAGGGTGCCTCCTTAGTACAAGCTTGGAGTAGTTTCCTCAGGATATTTTCTGGCATGTCAAGGGGAGTACAGGCCGGGTCTCGATACACTCGGTCCACTATCATCCCGATTGTTTCATCCACAGGTACGTTGGTGAACAGTGATTCTACGTCCAACGAGGCTCTTATCCCTGTAGCCCGTGTTCCCCGCAGTAAGTCAACAAATTCCTTCGGGGATTTCAGGCTGAAGTTGCACGGGACATAAGGAGTCAGTAAGCCGTTGAGTCGTTTCGCCAGTCTGTACGTGGGTGTGGGTATCTGGCTGATAATTGGCCGAAGTGGGTTTCCAGGCTTATGCGTCTTGACGTTTCCATACGCATATCCAGGTTTATATTCTCCAATAATCTTTGGCAGGTGGAGTCCGGATTTCTTGGCATTCACAGTTTCAATCAACTTGTTGACCTTTGTTTTCAATTCGGCTGTAGTGTCCTTCGTTACCCTTTGGAATTTAGTTTGGTCAGAGAGTATGCTGTTCATTTTCGCCAGATATTCGTCTTTCTTAAGGATGACGTATATTGGCGACTTGTCGCCTCTCCTGACAACTATCTCCTTGTTCTCACGAAGGCTCTTGGCTGCCGCTTTGAGCTCGGGGGTCAGTATGGTACTTCTGTAGTTGCCTCGATTCTTTCCTCCTTCTGCAATAAGTTCAGCTTGTAAGGTGTCTTTGGTGGTGACCTTCTTTTGTGCTTCGAGGTCAAATATGTCGTCCCACGACATATTTGACCTCGATAATTGGCAGTTCACGCCAATTATCAGCCAGATACCCACACCCACGTACAGACTGGCGAAACGACTCAACGGCTTACTGACTCCTTATGTCCCGTGCAACTTCAGCCTGAAATCCCCGAAGGAATTTGTTGACTTACTGCGGGGAACACGGGCTACAGGGATAAGAGCCTCGTTGGACGTAGAATCACTGTTCACCAACGTACCTGTGGATGAAACAATCGGGATGATAGTGGACCGAGTGTATCGAGACCCGGCCTGTACTCCCCTTGACATGCCAGAAAATATCCTGAGGAAACTACTCCAAGCTTGTACTAAGGAGGCACCCTTCTTGAGCCCGGATGGGCACATGTATAAGCAAGTAGATGGGGTCGCCATGGGTTCTCCCCTAGGCGTCCTGTTTGCAAACTTCTACATGGGTACTATCGAGGAAAAAGTCTTAGTCGACTTAAACTTGAAACCGGCCATATACTGCAGGTATGTTGACGACATTTTTACACAGGTACCTGATGTCAGACATCTGCAGGAGCTGAAAGAAGCGTTTGAGCAGAATTCTGTGTTACGTTTCACTTACGAGATGGAGAAGGATGGGAAGCTGCCCTTTCTAGATGTAACAGTCATGGAAAGGAGCGGAGGTTTCCACACTGCAGTCTACACTAAGGAAACAAACATAGGAATGTGCCTAAATGCCAACAGTGACTGCCCAGATAGGTACAAGAGGAGTGTTGTTAACGCTTATGTCGACCGTGCTCTCAGCCACAGCTCAGAATGGAAGCAAGTCGACGAAGAACTCTGTAGGGTAAGGCAGGTCCTAGTCAACAACGGCTTCTCCAATGGTTTCATTGAAGACATCATAAGAAGGAAAGTAGAACGCCATGCAACCTCTGAAGAAACAACTAATACAACACCTATACCCCCTATTAGACTATTTTACAGGAACTTCTTCTCCACCGCTCATAAAACGGAGGAAAGGGTCCTGAAAGATATTGTTAATAGAAATGTTATCCCTACAGACAAAAATCAGAAGATACAACTAACGATTTACTATAAAACCAAAAAAACAGCCAGCCTACTAATGAAAAACTCTCCAGACACGGAGCAGAACGCCCTAAAAGAGACAAACGTCGTCTATGCCTTTAAATGTCCACTTGGGGACTGTAAGCCCCAAAAAACTCAGTATATAGGCAAGACAACAACATCTCTTTCCAGGCGTTTAACGATGCATAAGCAACAGGGCTCCATTAAGGAACATATACTCTCTTCCCACAACCAAACCATCACCAGAGAAATCTTAACAAATAACACAGAAATCATCGATAGGTACAGCGATAGCAGGCGGCTTGACGTCTGCGAGGCACTACACATCAAGAAGTCAACACCAGCAATCAACAGTCAATTAATGCACAACTATATTCTACCCACTTCAAGACCCCGCTCCAATATAGAAGCATCAAGAAATATGGGCCAATAGGCCCTTCCGCAGTTACTTCCATTCATACCTTCAATTTACCCAGTTAATATCCAGTTAATATCCATTGTTTTCGTGTTCTGTCCTTTGTTGAAAGTTTTGTTCACCTCATTAAAAACTGTTGTAACATATCACCTCACCCAAACGCGGGTATAAAATGAAAGATGAAAGCTGTTTAAATCATAGCATAGTAAAGAACTGTTTAGTGCTTTAAGGTTATAGTTGTGTGAGAAAACTAAAAGTCTTTGAAAATGTAATTAGTTATTACGAAACGCGTTCAAGTGTCGCGTCAGACTAAGAAATAAAGAATGAATTTTGGAGAATTGATTTTTCATTTACCGTCATCAGTAAAAACAAACATAAGGAAAATTGAGAAAATTCGTGTTAGAATTATTAATCTTACTTTTTCGGTCATATTTAATAATATATATATATATATATATATATATATATATATATATATATAATATATATATATTACGTATTCAGTCATATAAAATTTCATTCATATAACTCATGTATAAACTGAGGAAAACATTTATCCATTTCCCCAACAATATATATATATATTATATATATATATATATATATATATAATATATATATATATATATATATATATATATATATATATATATATATATAAAAACATTTATGATCGATGTTCCCTTCGGAATCTTAATTTTAAGATAAATATATTATATTTATATAATATTAAATATTAAATATATTAAATTACCATTTTATGGCACTATTAGTTTTTCTGTAAGGAGTCGTTTGAGGAAAATGTTGCAGCATTGTTATCCTCAAGTAGACTTTAGATTTATCTTTGTCAACACTAATACCATAGGCTCTTATTTTAAATTTAAAGATAAAGTGCCTACCTCCTGTGCCTAGTGTCGTATATATGTATAATTGTTCCAGCTGTAATGCTGGATATATCGGGAGTTCCATTCGGAACTTTAAGATTAGGATACTTGAGCACCGGGGAGTTTCTTTTAGGACTGGATTACCATTGTCTAAACCAGCATTTTCGGAGATTAGAAACCATTGTTATGAGTTTAATCATTCTCTGCTGGAATCTGATTTTAAAATTTTGGACACTTGTATAAATGCCAGTCAGATTTGAGAGTAATGGAATCCTTTATATAAAGGAGCTGCGGCCTTTATTAAATGCAACCTTTCGGCTGTTCAATTGTCACTGTATAGTGCACAGTAGGCCCTGTAATTTGCTTTATATTCATTCTGGTAGTTTAATTTTATTATAATTTTGTTTTAGTCTACCATGTTTTTGCATTTCTTACTTATTTCAAGTCTTGACTGTACATTATTATAATCTTTTTATTTAGGATACATAATACATATTTTGTTATTTAGTTTATTTAATATTTGAGTTTTTATAAGATTTTGATTAGTATTTTATAATTGTCGCTTATTTTGTTTTATTTTATATACATTTTTTGTTGATTTGTAGTCAGGATATGAATATTTGTTATAGTGTTTAGTATCTATGTGGGAGCTATCAAGTCTCACTCCAGTTGATCACTTCACGTAAGTTTAATAGTATGGTTTGTTGTAGTTATAAAATTCTTGTTGTAATTTATGTTTTTTGAATTAGCTTTTATCTCTGTGACAGTTAATAAGTTTTATTTGTATTGATCACTTTAAGTAAGCTTAAGTTTTGTTTTTTAAAAATTTTCCTTCTTTGATAGGCAGTTATATTCAGTATGAGTTCTTTGTTTACCAGTTATTTGATTGTGACTTCTATTTTCTTTTAGATCTGATGATGAATACAAGAAGTATTCGAAACGTTATGCATTTTAAAGTAAAGAATCTGAAACAAGATGTTCAGTATATCCCTGGTTTTCCTATGTATCTTAAATATTATATATATATATATATATATATATATATATATATATATATATATATATATATATATATATATATAAAAATTTCCTGCGTTATTTATGTATACTTTTTCTTCTTGAAGTGTCAATATTTTCTTGCCATTCACTTGATCTTAATTTAGTTCTGGTTTTGTTTATAACGGTGAAGTGAAAACACGCGGGTGAGTGTTTATCAATCACAGGGCCAGATGGAGGTGACTGGGGTCTGTGGCACTCTGATGGATCAGTGCCATTATGGGTATTGAATTGAGGAGCAGCTCTCGTGTGTGTGTGTGTGTGTGTGTGTGTGGTGTGTGTGTGTGTGTGTGTGACTCACCTAGTTTAGTGTGGTGTGTGTTGTGTGTGTGTGTGTGTGTGTGGTGTGTGTGTGTGTGGTGTGTGTACTCGCCTAAATGTGCTTGCAGGGGTTGAGAGCTCTGCTCTCGGTCCCGCCTCTAACTGTCGGTCAACTATGTACAGGTTCCTGAGCCTATTGGCTCTGTCATATCTACACTTGAAACTAAGTATGGAGTCAGCCTCCACCACATCACTGTCTAATGCATTCCATTTGTCAACCACTCTGACACTGAAAAAGTTCTTTCTAACGTCTCTGTGGCTTATTGGGCACTCAGTTTCCACCTGTGTACCCCTTGTGCGTGTGCCACCTTGTGTTAAATAGCCTGTCTTTTCTACCCTATCAATCCTTTGAGAATCTTGTATGTGGTGATCATTTCCCCCCTAACTCTTCTGTCTTCCAGCGACGTGAGGTTTAATTCCCGTAGATCTCCCTCGTAGCTCATACCCCTCAGTTCGGGTACTAGTCTTGTGGCAAACCATTTAAACTTTTTCTAGTTTAATCTTATGCTTGACTAGTTGACTAGATGTGGACTCCATGCTGGAGCTGTATACTCCAGTATGGTCTGACAGTACTGTGGTATACAAAGTTTTGAATGATTCCTTACACAGTTTCTAAAGGCCGTTTTTATGTTGGCCACTTCGCATATGCCACTGATGTTATTCTCTTGATATGGCTTCAAGGAACAGGTCTGGCGTGATATCAACCCCCAAGTCCTCTCTCTCTCTCTCTC
>WNGS01045534.1:0-2500 GCA_020271785.1 Procambarus virginalis
GCTGAAGCGCGAAGAAGCACAGCTGCGTAGAGAAGAATCCGATAGGTTGGAAGAAATTTCAGTGGAAACCGATGATGCGCCAAGTGACGAAGAATTAATGTAAACTCAAGTAGCAGCAGGAAAGCTGCCTTGAGAGGCGCGAGGCGAAACCAAAATTGGAACCATGAGACAATGATTGCAGCTGCAACGTGAAGAGAGGCAGGCTCGGCTTGACAGAGAAAGCCAAAGCCGAGCAGGAGCGAGCTAAAGCTGAGCAAGAGAAAGCTAAAGCCGAACAAGAAAGGCTAAAGCTGAACAGGAAAAATTTAAAGTTGAACAAGAGAGAGCCAAGGCCGAACAGAAACGGCCAAGGCTGAACTGGCTATGATAAAGATGGAGGCCGCTAAGCAGAACAAGAGAGAATTAAGACGGCACGAAGGGAGAACAGATTGAAGAATGAGGTGAGACACAGCAACGGCGGACCCAGAAGAGTCTGGGGTAAGAAGAATTTTAATAAATGGGCGATAAACGTAAGTACCCTAAAACTCAGAAGAGAAGGTCGGACGGATGGAGGACAGGACCGAGTTCTCCCAGGTCCTACACTCGAACGGAGACAGTAGAGGACAGAGGAGTGCTGTGGAACCGCCGAAGAAGTCACCGAGGGAGAGCTCAAGAGATCTTGTTATCGTTACGGCCGGAGATGCTGAGCATGAGTCTTTGGAAGGCGCAAGAGAAGTCCGCGGAAGAAGAAGGATCCGCTGTTTCAACTACAGGTTAATAGGACACATGGCGCGCGAATGCAGACGTCCTAAGCAGCGGGGTTACGTTTCTTTTGTGCGGTAGAGGACCAGTTAGCCGAAGGAGTGCGGGATGGACCCGTACTTAGGAAGGAAAAGGCTAACCCATTCGTGCGTGAGGGAACTGTAAGGATGGGGATGCAGACCCCATCCCGGTAATGATGCTGAGAGATACTGGGGCGGAATTTACCCTGGTGAGCAGAACCCTTTTCCCTGAGTGTCACGAGAATACCTGTGTAGGTGAGGCAAGTGTGACCACTGTGGGAGGCCCAGTGCAGATGCCCCTACACCAGGTAACCCTGAGTTCGGATTATGGATGCCAAACCCTAGTAGTGGGGGTCTGTGCGACGATGCCCACGAGGGAGGCACAGGTCATTTTGGGAAATGACGCATGTGGAGGACGTGTCCTACCGAACCTCGTGAAGGACGAGGAGTGCTTGGAGCACTTCGGGAAGAAAGGCGGAGTGTTCGACGCCTATGGGGACGAGAAAGGAATCGCCAGGGAGGCGTTCCCTGTCTGTGCTGTAACGCCGAGGCAGTGCGACGGACGAGGAGGGCGTGGATCTGATAAGGCCGACGAGGAGACGTCCGACGGCCTGGGAATTGATCACCTCGTTATGGAACCCGGAGAGCGAGTGGAGGGCGAAGGCAGCCCAGATGGTGAGGTACAGGTGACCCTCACCGGTTCTCCTGGGGTGGACCGCACTCGTCTCGAGAAGGTGCAGCAGGCAGAAACCCCCAAGTTGATTTGTAAGGTCAAAGGAGGACGTATTGGTCCCGAGAAAGCTACTCACTTTAACAGGCAAGAAGGCATATTAGTAATACAGTGTAAACCTGTAAGGATGGAGGTCGAAAAGCCTCTCCAGGTACGAGAGACCAAGTGTCGTTGCCAGCCAAGTGCAGTGCGGCAGTGTTGAGTCCGTTGCACGCTGTTGACTCTGTGGTCACCTAGGGTGACCCACAGAGCCACGATGTATGGATATATGCCACGATGCGACGTTCAACGTCGAGAGAAGTGGCTGGGCAACTACAACATCTTTTCTCTTGGGTGAGGAGGCCCAGGGAAAATCAGGCTGACAGTGGAAATATGTTCCGGTCTGAGTGTGTCAGACGAACAGTGATAAATTGGGGAGTGATGCAGATTCGGTCGTCGCCCTACCGATCACAGTCGAAGGGGGCGGTCGGAAGACTCCACTCCACCTCAGAGACAGCTCTGAGAATGTTCTGCGTAGAGCAGGAAGACGAGTGGGAAGAGGCAGCGGACCCTGTTTTGTTGGCCATTCGCAAAGCAGTGGCAGAACCGTTGAACTTCTCACAGTTCCAGCTGGTGAACGGACGCGAGGTGTGGAGCCCTCGGTCCGCAATGGATAAGCAGTGGATGCCAAGGATGACCTTGAAGATGGTCTGCAGGCACATGAGGAGTGTCACGCATTGGCGGCTGCAATACTGGCTGGAAGCCAAGATTTTCAGTGGAAAGGACCAAGTAGTCGCAGATGCTTTGTCCCGCATGCACTAACCAGACATGACTCTTATTTTAAGGGGAGGGGTATGTGACGGTGTTCCCCCCCTTCTAATTCTCCCACGCCTGCTGTAAGAGTCATGTCCACTATTCCCGAGCGTTCTCTACGTTGCAGGCTTCAATTGAACATGTGTGGGAGAGAGCAGTATTCTCGATGAGCCGAGAAATTCGTGAAAGAAGAATATTTTGGCCTGTGGGATAGGCC
>WNGS01045534.1:7500-13226 GCA_020271785.1 Procambarus virginalis
TATATAAGATTATTTGCTTTTTAATTTAATTCTAGCCAATTAGTTTCTGTGTGGGTCAGTTTTAATTCCCTCTTTGAGACTACATTTCAAATTTTCCCTAACATATATGGGTTCTCACTCTCCTCGTCTAATATCTGTATATGTGTGAAATAGTTTAAATCCATTTATTTTATATTCAGCAAATAGTTCTCTATTCTCTACAATCATCCACGTTTCGGTTAGTGCAATAATATCTATTTTTCTGTGATACAAGTGCATTTAAATCGTTTATTTTGTTTCTTAGACTCCTGCTGTTCGTGTAATATACTCAAAGTGTATTATTATTTTGTTGCCCAACTCCTTAAAATGTTTAATATAAATACTACTCACCCCTTCGTCATAATCCAATATCTGACCTATCTCTGTTTTAATGGACCTATTCTTTCTTTAATCTTTGTTAGATATAACTGAAAAAATTTAAGAATTGCCTTTGCCCTCCCTGCTATGCGAACTTCATAGATTCTGATTGCCCTCCTTATCTCTTCTTTTTTTTTACATTTTCTGCCAGATGAATGAATTCTTGTTAAGTGACGTCCCTATTCTTAATCTACTTATATCAAGAACTCTTTCTACCTATAAGGTTCTTCAAATCCTTTGTTATCCATTTCGGGTCACTGGTATTCGATCTGTTAAATTTGTATGATACTACGTTCCTTTGATTTGCTTAGAATATATTTAAATAAGTTGTGTTTAGAATCGAAAGGGATCTAGGAGTTATGATTAGTAAGAATTTAAACCAAAAAGCAACACATAAATATTCGTAATAAGGCAAATAGGACACTGGAATTTATTAATCGAAACGTTACTAATAAGACACCTGGTGTTGTTTATCAGCTTTATCTTGATCTGGTTAGGCACCATTTAGATTATGCAGTTCAGTTTTGGTCGTTGTACTGTAGAATGGATAAAAATTCACTAGAACGCGTCCAGCGTATGATGACAAAGTTAATCCTCCAAATTAGAAATGTAATATGAAGCAAGATTGACAAAAGGTAAATTACATTCTCTAGATAGACGAAGAACTAAGGATGTCATGATAACGGTGTATAAATGGATGAATGAACATAACAAAGGGAATATTAATAGGGCATTAAAAGTATTAACACAAGAGAGAACACGAAATAATGAGTATAAAATGGATAAGGTTAGGAATTTAGGATACAGGCTAGCACCTGTATCCTCTCTCTCTTTCTCCAGATAGTCTGGTGCTGACAACGGCTTTAACAAGCCGAATTGTTCATCTCTCTTCTCCATTTTTTGTGGTTTTTCTGCATATATATATATATATATATATATATATATATATATATATATATATATATATATATATATATATATATATATATATATATATATATATATATATATATATATATATATATATATATATATATAAACATATATATATATATATATATATATATATATATATATATATATATATATATATATATATATATATATATATATATATATATATATATATATATATATATATATATATCGGTCATATTTAATAATATATGTCTACAGGAAAGACTGCTACCAAAATATACTAATATATATATATATATATATATATATATATATATATATATACATATATACATATATATATATATATATATATATATATATATATATATATATATATATATATATATATATATATATATATATATACATACATACACACATACACATATATATATATATACATTATATATATATACATATATATATATATATATATATATATATATACATACACACATACATATATATATATATATATATATATATATATATATATATATATATATATATATATATATTATATATATATATATATACATACACACATACACATATATATATATATATATATACATATATATATATATATATATATATATATATATATATATATATATATATATATATATATACATACACACATACACATATATATATATATATATACATATATATATATATATATATATATATATATATATATATATATATATATATATATATATATATATATATATATATTAAAGTTTGTGAGGGTACCACCTCTGGTGCAAATGTGGGGACCCATAGCCTCGGAGAAGAAAATAAAACGTATTCAGAGGAGACCTTGTGGTTTCTCACTGAACACTAATATTTTCTTCTCCTACCACCCCCATTCTTTTGTATGTACACATATATATTTGCTTTATTTGAACTTTGTTACAAAAAAGGAGTTACATATAGGTTACAAAGATGGTTATCATAAGTTGTCCAGTTCCTCCAGCTCCTCAGATGGCGGGCAGGAACCCTGGATGCAGTGCGCATTTCCCCTCTGTATCGCCACGCTGAGGCGCTGGAAAAGAAAGCTGGCAGCTCTGGGGTCCCTTGTTGTTTCAATGAGCCTAGAACCCAGTTCCTTCAAAAAACTGGTAGCACTTTTACCCCAGGCGCCGAGTGTCTCAGAAGCAATGGGGACAAAATTGTAGTGGTGATCCAGTTCTCTATACTTACGGGATTTGGCTGCTTCCCTGTGGGTGGCAGCGCCACCTGGTTGTGCAACACTGAGTTCAATGTAGGTGTTAGCCAGGGTTGATACGCACGTGTAGTCCCATACCAACTGCTTGCCATTCTTCCAGGGGTTCACTGTGATACCATCCGGGCGACCAATAAGAGCATCAGAGTTACGGGGCGTTAGGTAACGAGGCTCTCTCTCAGCTGGGCATCCAGCTGTGGTGAGGCTCCTCTTGATGATGTCGTTAACTTCACTGTGCCTCGAGTGCCATCCTCCTGTACTTTGGCAGAGTAGGCCATGGTGGCCGTACCCGTCAGCCACCACCTCGCCGCAAATACACCTATATCTGGTGTGGATTGGGGCAGCAAGGCGGAGGGCCACAGCAATTCGGAGGGCGTGTGGTGTGAGATGCGTGCCAGTTGCCGACATTGGGGTTGCTAACAGGAAATCCCCTGCATGTGGGGCTGCTACTGCTGTGAGGCGAGCAATGTCGTGCTGTGTTGATGCAGCATCCAGGCACTCTGCAGCAACTTTGTCTACAATGGGGCCATCCCAGCTGGATTGCCTGTGGGCTTTTGGGGATAATGGTTGAGGTGATGGGCCTGCACGAGAGGCCCACTCTGTGGCACAGCGTGTAAAATTGGGATCATGTACACCCGCCAGCTGATGTAAGTGGGCAGGTAGAATTTCCTTCACAAGGTCGTCGGATGCTGATAAGGAGGACAGGAAGGCTGGAACAGCGATTTGCGTTGCTGTTCGAACTCCAAGGCCCCCAAGTCTTACGGGAAGAGAGGCTTGTTTCCACTGCAGGTCATCAAGAGAGAGGTTAAGGGCTTTTTCTAGCATTGATTTCAGTAACCGGTCATACTCACTTAGTTTTTGGCTACTGTAAGATGGTGAACACCTCAGAAAGTAGGTTAACCTGGGGAGGGACAGACATCTGGTGATGAGGTAGAGTGCATCATGAGCATCAATATCCTCAATCCTCCCATCCATCCTCTTAAGGTCGGCGATTTTCTTATCAAGGACCTCATCGATGGCTTTCAACCCCAGGGGAGCTCCTAGGAGTGTGCTGTCTTCAGGTTTAGTTTTATGGATGTTTGGCAGAAGACCCTCTATTCTCTCTACGATGCCCTGGTTGGAACATATTATTTCACATTTAGAAGGGTTCAGGGTGAGGCCTAAAACTGCACCTTGCTCCTGGATTTTTTTGTTGTTCTCCAGGAGGGAGTCTTGGGAACCAGCTAGGGTACCATCATCCAAGAACCAGATGTTAAGCTCGCTGGACAGGACCTCTGTGACTTGTTTGATGACTAAGCAGAAAAGGAGAGGAGCAAGGGGGTCACCCTGTTGGACGCCTTCCCGCGAGTCAATTTCATGTTCGCCAAAAAGTAGCTTAAGATCCATACTGGAGCATGAATGTACGAAAGGGTAGAGGGAAGGGAAATGACTATGAACCGCACAGAGTACAGCATCCCTCCGCACCAAATTGAAGGCATTTTTGAAATCTAGCTTGATAAGGGCCTTTTCGTCTGTGATGTTGGCGATGAAGGCTCGAGCTGCGTGGGCTGCCGCCTCACACCCTTGTGGAATGCCAAACCCAAGCTGTTTTGGCTTCAGCATGTTGGCCGCTGCATCACTAACTGTTCTTGCAGCTGCCTTTGCGACGAGACGCCGGAGAGAATTGCCCACAGCTATATATATATATATATATATATATATATAATATATATATATATATAGTATTATGATATATGTATATGTGTGTGTGTGTGTGTGTGTGTGTGTGTGTGTGTGTGTGTGGTGTGGTGTGTGTGTGTGTGTGTGTGTGTGTGTGTGTGTGTGTGTGTGTGTGTGTGTATGTGATTTTCTTTATTTTTCTATTTTATTCAAAATTTCTAGTCCATTTTAAAGAATGAAGTACAGGTTTATTTTATTTTTAAGCTCCATCTGTTTTGAACCCGTCCCTGCCCTTGCATGGCAGTGAACAATAGAAATTTGCATTTATATATTCGTACATTGAAATGTGTGCATACAGTTTAATGTATTTAATTGTAACCATGATATATATATATATATATATATATATATATATATATATATATATATATATATATATATAATAATATATATATATATATATATATATATATATATATATTGTGACGATAATCTCTTTCAAGAGAGATTTAGTCTGCTCTTACCTTCAAAAGTCACGTCTATTGCTACATTCAAGATACGTTCAGCAATAGCAAACGTTTGTCAAGGCAGCACACCTGCATACCCCCCCCCCCCTCCTGCAACCCCCACACTCCGCACCGGCTCAGCTCGACACTTCAACGAGCTAACGACCAGTCTTCACTTCCCTGTATTTCGATTGGTTGGTCAAGATCACGCCACTCCTGCTTCGCACCACGCACGTTATCTACCCAAGTCAACGTCTAGGTCGCGCCACGCGACTTTCCTCAGAATATTCTTGTGCTCGACGCTGTGAACAACTAATTGATATACCTCGTGTATCAAGTAGAGGTTCTTAGCTTGCGCTAATATTCCCAGCACCATTTATTAATTCTTTGTATTCCTGTTAACGTAACCAGTCTCGTAATCATTTTTGTTATATGTTTTTTCACTTGTTATTTTTTGCACTATTTCAATGCCAAGAATTGTCTTTATTTAAATTTGTTTTCTAGAGTAATTAAATTTTATGTTCATACTTTGTGTTTTGTGGTCTTCCTTACCTTACCACAAACAGGCAAGCAGTCATTCTTTTTTTTACGATATATGTGACCTGGCTTTGACACCTGCCATTGGAGGACTGCTGAACATCCATACTCCACTACTTTACCGTCACATATACTTGGGGCCTGTCCTAGGAGCTTCATTCAGGTATTAGTAATTTGTGGTAAGCGTACTTGGCTTTAATTCCCTTGCTATTTTCACTAATCAATTTTCTTATTTATATGGTGCTGTGTGTATTGTGCATTCCGGGAGTAGCATATGGTGAGTGTGAGACAACATTGGATTACGTGGTGACTGTAGGCCGCAGTCATACTCTTAATTGGTCGTCTCTCCCTCCGTGTTATTACCCGTGTTTACCACCTTTTGTCCCTAGGATATTTCTCATATTTTTGGCAAGTAGCAGGGTACCTATATGATGATC
>WNGS01045534.1:34022-64846 GCA_020271785.1 Procambarus virginalis
CCCTCGCAGAATGGAGCTTTTAGAAGGAGATTGTATGTTTGTGACCTTGGAAATATCAGGAAATATGTTTGACAAATTCCGTTGAACTGTAGACAGTTCAAGTGCCATCACGTTGGTTCTAGCAGTCTTATATATATATGTATATGTATTTCCCATCGGAAGTTATGGGTAATATACATGGCGAATTTGTAATAGTAGTAAGTAATACTTAGTGACTTGCAGTGTGTCCCTTCACCTCTTCTTGTAGATAATGTGTGTGTTGAAGTTTAACAATTAGTATACTCCAGACGGCATCCAGGTAGCACCAGGAGAGAGCGTCCATCTGCTCACATACACAAGAACTCTCCAAATAATATATGTTATCATATAAATTTGACAATAAACTTTTTTGTAGCTTGACCATTAGCTTATTAAAACGCGATGGGGGGTCCCTGGGTTTTGCAGTGGTCCCCTGGTCCATTCCCGGGGCAGAAAGAAGCATTTGGGGGCAATGTTTGTTTTCAATACTAATGGCTCTGTTCACCGATTAGTAAACAGCTACCTGGGAATTCTACCTCACGGTGTTTGTGACGTTTGCATCCTGGGGAAGGGTCAGTAGTTGACATTTGGGGGAACTTACACCTGAGTTTCTTCTGTTCACCCACCCGTTATTAGTAGGTGGTGAGACACCATCATGCCTGCTCCATAGTCTCATGAGACTATGGATTTGCGCTCTGTTTGTCGGTCTTGAGTGGCCTTCCCAGGGCGCAAAGCCCTGATACCTAGGTTGATACGGGGGAGAACTTCCCTCTGGTCAACCAATGCAGCAGGTCCCCACTCTCCACGGCGGCCGAAAGCCTCCAATGGAAAGGCACACAATTGTGTTGCCAATACGATTGCCTGGCCTGCATCTCTCGCATCGGATCCGCTTGAGGGTGCTGGCAAGTTGGCTGTGCTGGTCCCCCGTTGTGTGTGGTCGGTTCCACCCTGTGGTTCGAGGATGCTCCGTTTTGCGCGGACGTTTTTTTTTCAGTTCGTCCGGCAAGTATGTGCCCTGTTTTGGGTCGGCTTCCGTCTCTGACGATCTCAGGCCGGTGCCCAAACGATCCCGGCCTTCGTCTACCTGGGCCGATGTTGGGGACTTTAGTGACTGTGAGGCCTCGTGTGTGGATGGAGTGGTTCCGAATACGTCGCTGGCTCCGCAGATTGTGGTGGCGGAAGTCCATGCACCTGCTGACGTTGGTGTCAGTGTATCGGGTGTGCCTGCTGTTCCCTCTACGCCGGGGGCCTCTCCGCGCGTGGGGAGTGGTGGATCCGAGCACGGAGTGGGTGGGGATGGTGGGTATGTGCGTGGCATGGTGTGGTTGACAACACTAAGGAACGGAACAGGATTCACAGTCTCCCCTTCTTGTGTGTTGTCATGATGTTTGTGGTAGTGTTGGTGGTGTGTTGTGGGTGTGGTCCTAATTACTTAGGTTTTAACAACACTTTATTCTCTCTTGACCCTTCTTCTCGGCCCTGCTTTGCCTAACCCATTACAGATGTAGTGCGCGGTTCGGTTCCCCCGCGGTCGTCCGGTGGTGTGCCCGTGGGCGCTGGGGCCCCTGTGGTGGTGCACTCTACCCATCCCTCTCCGGGACGAGTTGACCGTTGGGCCTTGGCCGTTCCGTCCCAGAAGTCTGTGATGCCGTTCGCGGTCATGGTCGCGGGTTGCTGAGCTGCCTTTCGGCGGTGAGGTGTGGGACCATGTACCTGTCACTCGGTTCCGGTGTGACACGGTTTGGGTGCCATGTTTGCGTGTGTTTGTGGCCAATGTCCCCGATAAGATGGCGTCCCCGGTGGATGGTCAGTACCCTTGGCACAGTGGGTTACGATGGGGGGGGGGGAGGCTCTACCCTGTACGCCTTCTTCTCGGTGCGCGTTTAACGCAAAAACGAGTGATTGTATTCTTTTTTGTTGTCGGCCCTTCTGGCTGTTTTGTCTGCCATTCTGGTAGTTTCTGCCCGTGCCTCTCCCTTTGCTTTGTGGCGAGGCGGCGAATGTTTAGGGTGGCTGTGGGGTATGGGATTCAGTCTTAACCTTTTCATGTTGTTAACGTGCCCCATGTGTTTTTTATTTTATGCTTACCTGTTGCTTTTGCATTAGTTTTGTTTTGAATTTGTGTGGCTTATGGTGTGGTGCTATGTCTGCTTATTGCATTTTTTGTATACTTCGTGTGTCATTCTGTTGTTTTGTTCTCGGTCCTTCTGGCCGGTGTTTGTTTTGTTGTTGTGTATGTAACGATGATTTTCTTTTGATTGCGTGTTATCCATCTTGATTTTGTTTTATGCTGTTCTGTTTTGACATGCTCCCGTGTTTTGTTGTTTGCATTTGTTTATCATTTGTACTGTACTTTACATGCTTTCTCGAGTTTTGAAGTTTGTTATACTGTACTGTCAGACCTTCTGGCTGGTGGTTTCTTTTTTTCCTTGTTTGTAATGTTTTTTCTATGTTCTTAATTTGTTTTTATTGTCTTTATTTGCATGTTTTGCAGGTAAAAACTTAAAATAAAAAAAAAAACAATTACCGTGTACGGACTTATGGCATCTCATCTTCCCCAGGATCCCGTTTAGTCACTTTCCAATAATGTTCCTCCTAGCCAACAATCAAACTGTATGGAGTCCTTCCTCTGGCAGACGTGACCTTACATTTTCGAATCAGTTCACCTGAAACTCGAACCGAATCGCATTACGTCATCATATATCTAGTTTTAACCGTTTCGTACAGGGGGTCCGAATATGTTAATCCCAGTTCGTCTTCCACCAACCCGGGCAAATGGCGTTCCTTTACCACAAAAATCCCTGCCTACGAATCAAAAAAGCGCCTTTTTACCCCCCCAACCGTCCTCACTCAAGTCCATAAATCAGCGTCAAAACCCCACAGACGCATTCATATAATTTTTAAAAGGTTCATTCAAACGGGAATTTACACGTCAGTTATAAATATAATATTATCACTATAGCATATTGTGTATGAATAGGCATAGGATAGGAGGTCAGGGTTTACCACGGTTCTGACACACCCTCGGCCGCCCCACCACCCCCCTCAATTTGTATTTGTCCAGATACGTGGGTGACAGCATTTATATCGTGGTGGTCGAAACAACATTCCGTCAGTGAAGCACTTGTTCCGGTATTATTGTTCGAACGTCAGCAGTTGTGGTCGGTGTAAACCGCTTTTCATTCATAAACGGGGGTTTGGGGGTGCAGGATACCTTCTCTGCGATCTTGTCTCCGCGGGACGGGCTGGTTTTTATATACCCGACTTAAGATGATGTGTCGATCCCCACACCGAACAGTTTCGACCACCCCATAAGTACTCTTGCCAGCCAGTCCTACAAACAAAGATCCAAAACGCGACGAGCATCACACTTGCCCGCACCAAATCAGCGCACTCGTCCAAGACCTGACAAAAGCCGGTTTACACATAACCCATAACTGGTGACGTTCGAACATATCAGGCACAAGTGCTTCACTGACAACTTTTGTTCGAATCACCAAGCCCCCACATCCCCCAACACCCCGCCTTCCCCACCAACAACCCGTCCACTACAAATAACCCACACACCCCTACTCGCACCAAACAGAACCTAAACCATGACCTAACCTATCTATTGCCTTATATATAACCCCCAAAAAAAAACAAATATGCCAAACTATTATAATATTAATTATATATATTTTTTTTGTGGTTTTATTTTTTTTTTTGTATGTTAAAATTTATGAATGCGTTCTGTGGGTCGACCGCTGGATGTAATGGATTTGAGTCGAGGACGAGGTTGTCCTTGACCCTCTGTTCAAATCTTAAACTTGTAACTGCTTCACCCACGAACTATGAAATACAAATAATTCCTAACAGAACCTAAACTACTGGGGCTAACTATCTACACAGAACTTTTTAATCTGTAATAAAATTAATTATACTGAGAACAAATCTATTTTTCATACAGATATACTTAAAAGACGAATGGTTATTCGCATCGGACGTACAAAACGCATTGCTGGAGGATGTGTTGAATACTTCACCAATGAACTGCAAATATAAACAAATGACAAACAGAACTAAACGTCAAACCAAACCTACCCTAGACCTAACTATTCCCAAATTTATATAGAATTGGGTTGGCTGCAGCTTGGAGGAAAACAGTCTTAGGATGAACTGAGTTTATACATTGGTTCGGTCTTGTTCTGAGTTGGTTAAGAGCCCGCCTCACAGGGTTATTCAACCATCCTGACTCCAAGTCCATTATATTTAGCGGTCAACCCCTAGACGCATCCAATAAATTTTAACATGCTGTTCATTTCAAACGGGAATTTTCTCAAGTATAAAATAACATTATATTATTAGATGTTGTGTATATATAGGCATAGGTTAGGTTAGGTTGTTTAGCTTCTGTTGGCGATATTGTATTTGTAGTCCGTGGGCGAGCTTTTATAGCGTTGTGTATCGAACAAAATTCGTCATGAAGCATTGTTGAGATTTATGTTCGAAGTCAGCAGTTGGGTCGTTTGTAAACCGTTTTCATCAAAAACAGTGGGTTAGGCGGGTGCATAGAATCACTTTTGGGTTTTTTGTTGGAGGGCGGGCTGATGTATTACGTGGGTGAAGCATTTACAGCGTTGTGGTTCGAACAAAATTCGTTCCAGTGAACCTTGTTAGGAAGTGTTAGAACAATCAGCAGTGTGAGTCGTGGAGTCAACCATTTTCTTTCATAAACAGCGGGTGCAAAGAATCACTTTTGAGTTGTTTGTTTGGAGGCCGGGCTGCATTTACAGCGTATGGTTCAAAAAAAAGTAGTGGAAGCAGTGTTCCGGAATGTTTTGACGTCATCAGTTGTGAGTCGTGTGTAAACAGCTATTCATTAAACAGGGGTTTGGCGGTGCATGGAATGGACTTTGCCAACCCACCTCCGACTCAAGTCAGCATCCCATTCAGCCGGTCAACCCCCAAAGACAGCATTCATAAATTTTAACATACTGTTCATTCAAAAACGGGAATTTTCTTAGTATAAATTAATATTATAATATATTAGCATATTTGTATAATAGGCATAGGTTAGGTTAGGTGATAGGTAGGTTTGGTTTTGTAGGTTATGTTAGGTTACGATTACTTTGTGATTTTAGACGTGGATGAAGTCATTTACAGCGTTGTGGTTTAACAAAATTCGTCAGTGAAGCATCTGTTCTAGAAGTGTTCGAACGAAATCGTTTGTGAGTCGTGTGTTAACCGCTTTTCATTCATAAACAGGGGTTTTTGCGGGTGGCATGCGACTCACCACCGCGGATCCTTCTGTTTGGAGGGACGGTATGACTTGCAGGCTTTGTTTATGAGGACGGACTGGTACACCTTCGTACACTTTTCGAACAAGTGCCTTCGCTGAGACTTTGTTCGAAAACAAACGCTGTTAAATTCTTCACATACTACATTACAACTAATCTATCAACAGAACTAATCACCTCAACCTAACCTACCTAAAACTACAATGCTACCGTATGCACATATGCTAATACAAATATTCTAATTTATATCTGCAGAAAAAATCAAACTTGAATGAAACAGAAAGGTAAAGTTGATGAATACGACTTAAGGGTCAACCGCTGGATGGAACGGACTTGGTCTGAGGACGGGTTGCCAAGTGGATGAAATATATACGTGTTTGTATATATATGTATATATATATATATATATATTTGTATATATATATATATATATATATATATATATATATATATATATATATAATATATATATATATATATATATATATATACACATACACGTGTTTGTATATATATATATATATATAAGTGTTTGTGTGTAAATACACGTATATGGTGGCCTCATCATTTACTGAACCCGGCCATAATAATCTTGACTATATTGACCTTGCGGTGATCTTGGCATGAATGATCTCTGTGACAGACCATTCTTCTCCACCAATTTATTTGGCTAAACTATGGGTGTTGCTGTCATTGTGGACTGGATTTATAGTTTCACGAGAAATGGTGAGAACTGGGAGTATTTTAACGCTGACAGACAAACACATGGAGTCAAGTTCAAGTACGTTTATTGAGACAAGAAAAACTTCTCATAGGGATAAAGTTACTTAGGCTATTTCTACCCTCTCCCCCCTTTGTCACATGGAGTCAATAACAACGGTAACTTATGGACAATAATACCACAATAATAATCAATTAACAACATAATAACAATAAAATAGTTACTATAATTACTCAAAAAATACTCTATCAAGAGAAACATAAATAAAATATTTGTTCCAAAAACATGAGCAAAATATAACATAACTTCTTACTGTACATCTCTCGACATTATGAGGATAGAAAACGGGGCCGGGAAGTTGTCCAGCACTGTGGGGGGTACAAAAGAGGGTCGACTGGCCGTGATATTAATGGGTTTGGACTCCATCCTTCCCCTCGCCTCCCCCCGCTGTATCCAGCTCTTCTCATCCGATTTTCATTGTTTTATAAATTAGATTACGAGTCCCCCATTCGGAATTTGGGATGTGTGCGCGCACTGGCTTGTGTAATCCCATCCCAAGATTATTAAGGAAGATTATGAGAATTTTTGAGATTTTTTTATCCTCCTATTTTTTCTATTATCTATTATTTTTATGCTATACAGTATATAATCTTTGTGTTATCTTTTATAATTGTGTTATGGATTATTTGTTAGAGATTTTGCAGTAATTTATGTTTTATTTTCTAGAGATTATGTATTAACTAATTTTTTATTTTTAACGAGATCCTGTCAAATTTTTTAAGGTTATTCATTAACATGGTGAATAGACATTTACATGGTGAAGATCATTTATCATATATAAATTAATAAGTTATCTGATATAATAAGATTTCTGATATAATACGTTCTCTGGTATAATAAGTACTCTGATTTTGCTACGGGTAACGGGAATATTTTTTTTAGGATAATAATATCTTGGCTTTAAATTTTGAAGAAATGCACTAGTAGGCTTACAAGTTCATTTATTCATTTGTGTTATTCACTTATATGAATAACGCAATAGAAACCTATGAGAATATATATATATATATATATATATATATATATATATATATATATATATATATATATATATATTCATACTTGCCCCCACGAAGGATGTAACCTTCAATCTAAGTACATAGGTATGACGTCGACCAAGCTGCCGAGGCGTTTGACATGCCATCTTCAATCCGGTGCCCCTAGGAATCACATGAGACAAGCCCATGACATCACCCTAACAAGAGAAATGTTGAACAAAAATACATGCATAATAGACAAAACACAAGATGCAAGAAGATTACAAATTCTTGAAGCAATCCACATAAGAATAGAACAACCTACCATGAACACCCAAATAACGGAACTATTTACTCTTCCCACAATGCGAGTAAGGACAAGACCAGAACATAACGATGCCAACACAGAAGACAATGTTCAACATAACAGGCCAATTACACTGGATTAATCTTTGTATGTAGATGCCAGCTGCCTCGTATGGGCCAATAGGCCTTCTGCGGTTACCTCTATTCTTATGTTCATATGTTTCACCCCATTTATCCCCTATGTATCCCCTATGTTTTCACCTTTATTGTCTTATCACCTGACCCAGTGCGGGTATATAATCAAACCACATTGTAACATTTCCTCACTTGAGAATGAACCATGGAGGTTCGAAACGTTGTGCAAATTGTTTAAATAAGTGTAATACATTCTATAGTAATCCACATCTTTTCTTCACCCAGAAATTACGAAAATGAGTTTTGGAGAACTCCTATTTCAGCTAAGCCCTGATGCTAAGAAAATAGTTAGAGGGATAGAAGCCCTAAATCAGAAGATAGTAAATACAGAATATGCGGTCATATTCAATGGGACATGTTTAAAAGAAAACCTGCTGCCAGTATACACCAATATATATATATATATATATATATATATATATATATATATATATATATATATATATATATATATATATATATATATATATATATATATATATTTGTGAATATCAACAACTAAAATTTCTTAGTGTCTATCTTAATCTATATTGGATTTTCTAGAAATGCATCAAAAGTCGTTTCCAGATTATATGCTTCCAAGGAGTGTCCGGGACTCCTGAAGGGGAAGAACGTAAGGAGAATAGCATCAAAACATGAAACATGAATAGCATTAAAACAAAACAAAACAAAATAGCACCAATATAAAACATGAAATTGTGTAGCAGGCGTATTGACCAATGCCAAGCATCTCTCTACCAACCCAACATAGGGCGTCGTCACACACAGATTCATCTCACACACTCATCACTTTCATTGACTCTTCTTACTCAGTTGATGGAAGCTGTAAATAGAAGCTTCCTGAGACACCAGGAGAAAGAAGCGAAGAGATCGAGGTGAGGCTACTACAGAGTGCTCCTAGTCTTCTTCGCCGCGTAATGCACCGGATAACGAGGCGCGTAGACCGAGATAAACACACAGAAACCAGCAACATATGACGAAGCAACGAATGAATGATGACAGGAGACTCATATGCACAAGAAAGGGAGGACATGGGGGAAAATGTACGAAAATTTTGAGGAAGAACAATGATAGTATGAATTAAAAAAAACAGAACACTGATATACAGCATGATACAGAATGTTATTCTGAAGTGCACATGCGCCCAGTACACATGCATTCTGAGGTGCACAGACGTCCAGTACACATGCATTCTGAGGTGCACAGACGTCCAGTACACATGCATTCTGAAGTGCACAGGCGCCCGGTACACATGCATTCTGAAGTGCACAGGCGCCCAGTACACATGCATTCTGAACTGCACAGGCGCCCAGTACACATGCATTCTGAAGTGCTCAGGCGTCCAGTACACATGCATTCTGAAGTGCTCAGGCGCCCAGTACACATGCATTCTGAAGTGCTCAGGCGCCCAGTACACATGCATTCTGAAGTGCTCAGGCGTCCAGTACACATGCATTCTGAAGTGCTCAGGCGCCCAGTACACATGCATTCTGAAGTGCTCAGGCGCCCAGTACACATGCATTCTGAAGTGCTCAGGCGCCCAGTACACATGTATTCTGAAGTGCTCAGGCGCCCAGTACACATGCATTCTGAAGTGCTCAGGCGCCCAGTACAAATGCATTCTGAAGTGCTCAGGCGCCCAGTACACATGCATTCTGAAGTGCTCAGGCGCCCAGTACACATGCATTCTGAAGTGCTCAGGCGCCCAGTACACATGCATTCTGAAGTGCTCAGGCGCCCAGTTCACATGCATTCTGAAGTGCTCAGGCGCCCAGTACACATGCATTCTGAAGTGCTCAGGTGCCCAGTACACATGCATTCTGAGGTGCTCAGGCGCTCAGTACACATGCATTCTGAAGTGCTCAGGCGCCCAGTACACATGCATTCTGAAGTGCTCAGGCGCCCAGTACACGTGCATTTTGAATTGCACAGGTGCCCAGTACACGTGCATTCTGAAGTGCACAGGTGCCTAGTACACGTGCATTTTGAAGTGCACAGGTGCCCAGTACACGTGCATTCTGAAGTGCTCAGGCGCTTAGTACATATGCATTCTGAAGTGCACAGGCGCTTAGTACACATGCATTCTGAAGTGCACAGGCGCTTAGTACACATGCATTCTGAAGTGCTCAGGCGCCCAGTACACGTGCATTCTGAAGTGCACAGGCGCTTAGTACACATGCATTCTGAAGTGCTCAGGCGCCCAGTACACGTGCATTCTGAAGTGCTCAGGCGCCCAGTACACATGCATTCTGAAATGCTCAGGCGCCCAGTACACATGCATTCTGAAGTGCTCAGGCGCCCAGTACACGTGCATTCTGAAGTGCTCAGGCGCCCAGTACACATGCATTCTGAAGTGCTCAGGCGCCCAGTACACATGCATTCTGAAGTGCTCAGGCGCCCAGTACACATGCATTCTGAAGTGCTTAGGCGCCCAGTACACATGCATTCTGAAGTGCTCAGGCGCCCAGTACACATGCATTCTGAAGTGCTTAGGCGCCCAGTACACATGCATTCTGAAGTGCTCAGGTGCCCAGTACACATGCATTCTGAAGTGCACAGGCGCCCAGTACACATGCATTCTGAAGTGCTCAGGCGCCCAGTACACATGCATTCTGAAGTGCTCAGGTGCCCAGTACACATGCATTCTGAAGTGCTCAGGCGCCCAGTACACATGCATTCTGAAGTGCTCAGGTGCCCAGTACACATGCAATCTGAGGTGCTCAGGCGCCCAGTACACATGCATTCTGAAGTGCTCAGGCGCCCAGTACACATGCATTCTGAAGTGCTCAGGCGCCCAGTACACGTGCATTTTGAGTTGCACAGGTGCCCAGTACACGTGCATTCTGAAGTGCACAGGTGCCCAGTACACGTGCATTTTGAAGTGCACAGGTGCCCAGTACACGTACATTTTGAAGTGCACAGGTGCCCAGTACACGTGCATTCTGAAGTGCTCAGGCGCTTAGTACATATGCATTCTGAAGTGCACAGGCGCTTAGTACACATGCATTCTGAAGTGCACAGGCGCTTAGTACACATGCATTCTGAAGTGCACAGGCGCCCAGTACACATGCATTCTGAAGTGCACAGGCGCCCAGTACACATGCATTCTGAAGTGCACAGGCGCCCAGTACACGTGCATTCTGAAGTGCTCAGGCGCTCAGTACACATGCATTCTGAAGTGCTCAGGCGCCCAGTACACGTGCATTCTGAAATGCTCAGGCGCTCAGTACACATGCATTCTGAAGTGCTCAGGCGCCCAGTACACGTGCATTCTGAAATGCTCAGGCGCCCAGTACACATGCATTCTGAAGTGCTCAGGCGCCCAGTACACGTGCATTCTGAAGTGCTCAGGCGCCCAGTACACATGCATTCTGAAGTGCTTAGGCGCCCAGTACACATGCATTCTGAAGTGCTCAGGCGCCCAGTACACATGCATTCTGAAGTGCTTAGGCGCCCAGTACACATGCATTCTGAAGTGCTCAGGTGCCCAGTACACATGCATTCTGAAGTGCACAGGCGCCTAGTACACATGCATTCTGAAGTGCTCAGGCGCCCAGTACACATGCATTCTGAAGTGCTTAGGCGCCCAGTACACATGCATTCTGAAGTGCTTAGGCGCCCAGTACACATGCATTCTGAAGTGCTCAGGCGCTCAGTACACATGCATTCTGAAGTGCTTAGGCGCCCAGTACACATGCATTCTGAAGTGCTCAGGCGCTCAGTACACATGCATTCTGAAGTGCTTAGGCGCCCAGTACACATGCATTCTGAAGTGCACAGGCGCCCAGTACACATGCATTCTGAAGTGCTCAGGCGCTCAGTACACATGCATTCTGAAGTGCTCACGCGCCCAGTACACGTGCATTCTGAAGTGCTCAGGCGCCCAGTACACATGCATTCAAGCCCAAAAGAGTTATGGGTGGGGGGAAGCCATAAATATCCATGGTTGACAGACTTCTATTGAGACAATGTTGACAAATACACATGCAAATGTGCTCTAGAATTCCCCATCAGAGTGCCGGCGGGCTGATGGGCTAAATAGCCTCGGCTACCATCAGTTTTTGTCCGGTCGTGATGGTCAAGTGGATTAAGGCGTCTTGTACATATCAGTTGCGTAGCTCCTGGCAGTATGGGTTCGAGTCACTTCTGTGGTGTGAGTTTTCAGTTGCATATAGTCCTGGGGACTATATGCAACAAAAATCAGAGAAGAAAAACGGCTGGAGTGGTGTGCCAAGCTAAATCAGCATACATCTTTAGGCTACATTTAGAGGCAGAGGAACAAGGCCAAAGGAAAATCGCCTCCTGCTCTGCCACATCATATTCATCCAGAGCAAGAAGCAGAAAGGCTAGCAAATCTATTTGCTTCAAGAGCCAGTTCCATTCAACTTCCTCAAGCAACTCTGACTCACCAACAAAGACTTCAAGCATCCAGGATGGAAAAAATGTTTTTAGCCTTACACGACAAACTAGACCAACCTTTCAATCTTAAAGAACTCAGAAGAGCTACAAAGAAAACTAAAAACACAGCTCAAGGTGAGGACAAAACCACTTAAAATATGCTGGCCAAGCTAAGAGAAAAGTGGGAAGAAGCCTTCTTGAATCTCATCAACAGAGAATGGGTGACAATAACTCGACCACTCTCTTAAAACAAAGCAATTATAGTTCCCATTCCAAAACCTAAAGACCCAGAAAATCCAAGACCCATCTCATAAACAAGCTGTCTGGCCAAAACTGCGGAAAGAATGGCTCTTAATCGAATTGAATGGAGGTTATCTTGAGATGATTTCGGGGCTTTAGTGTTCCCGCGGCCCGGTTCTCAACCAGGCCTCCACCCCCAGGAAGCAGCCCGTGACAGCTGACTAACACCCAGGTACCTATTTTACTGCAAGGTAACAGGGGCATAGGGTGAAAGAAACTCTGCCCATTGTTTCTCGCTGGCGCCCGGGATCGAACCTGGGACCACAGGATCACAAGTCCAGTGTGCTGTCCGCTCGGCCGACCGGCTCCCAAGCCAATCCACTGCACGAAAATATGTTTGCATACTGAAAAGGTGTTGGAACCACAGAATGTCTTAACCTCCCTTCTAGATCAAATCAATGACAAACCTGGAATCCTTATTTCTCTAGACCTAGAAAAAGTGTAGCTTGAAGTTAGCCAGTGCTCCAGCTACACTGTGCTGTCTTGTGGGTAAGGAAATCAAAGGACAAGCTCTTGCCTTTGCCAAAGGAAGCCTCCTTAACCGAGAAGCTACAGTCAAATTCCAAGGAAAAACATCGTCCTCAAAGAGGTTGGAAAATGGAACTCCGCAGGGAGGAATACTAAGCCCTATCCTCTTCAACTGTCTCATGGAACAATTCGTGAAGCTCAAGTTACCAAAAGCCAAACTGTTTAACTATGCAGACGACTTTGTGGTCATCATCAATGGCAAAGGCGCTAGAAACCATGCTAAAAAATGCATAGATATTATGAGCAGAGAAGCGGAACGCATAGCAGTGAAAATATACAGCAATAAAACCAAAGCAATGGCCGTTAAAATGAGAATTCAAGACATCAGACTCGAAATACAAGGATATGAAATTGAGTGGATTCCCCCTTTTCAATACCTAGGAGTCATAATAGACAGCCAGTTGAAATTCACTCAAGAAATTGAATATCTTCGGCAACGTTGTTGTCATGGTCGGGGAGATATAATCTCCATATACCTATCTTAAGGCAGTAACCTTCAGCATCACTGGAACACAAAGCCTGGCCACATACCACGCAAGGTTCTAGGGGAGTAAAAAGCTAGCAACAAATATTCCAGTTTACTGGCATTAAGAACTTCCACAGCATTAATACTGCAACACTCTACTAATATAACACACTTTAATACTATATCCAGCTTCTCAACAACTGGGCATGATACATCAAATAGGTCTGCAAACTGCATCAATCAACACTAGCTGACACCAGGAACTTTGCCTGGCGCAGTGGACCACTAGTGCCTATATGCTGCTAATACCAACAAGGATGGTGGTGTGTCAACCAATAACACATGAGGTCAGAGGAATAATATCACATACAGCACCTTGGCATTTCACAAGTTCCTCAAAATATATCACCCCACTAAGACACATACTAATCACCATACACCTGGTATACATAATGGACAACAGTAGAAAATGATCCATATAAATACATACAGTTACATGAATAACATCTAGCAGGCACAATAACCAATATAAGGTCACAAATCACGGACAACAACCTAACACGTCCGCTCGCCTGAAAAGATCAAAGAACAGTTCTGCCTAGAGGCGGTACTGTTACCAACTCTAATACGTCAACGGACTTTCAACTTTCAAATCTCGCTAACTCATTTACAATATAAACTCATTCGGGAACTTCTAATTCGCTATACAACAACTTAAGAGTATAAGGCACAACCTTACATAATGATATATATTAGTAATTCAATACATTAAAGAAATTAACATGAAATACAAAATAAGTACACAAAGAATTCGCATGGATACGAGATGGCAACACTGGCAGAGCTGGTACTTCACTGGGGGAGAGGGGGGGGGGATAGGGAGGATTCAAGGACATACCAACGGTCATACATAGGCATACAAAGATAATAAATATATTAAATATACACAACACGTGTATCATAAGATTGTCTAAGCGGAAAACAGTTCACAGTGCCAAAGTTTCATATAATGCCAGGACAAATGGGTAATGCAAGGAACAACACTCATATAGAATCTTCACAGTATACATGTGATGAATACATATAGAAACTAAATGTATACACTCTCTAACATGGTCCACATAATGTTACCTATATAGCATGATGCAGCATTACTTACAATAAACATACAAGGATGTTTTTTTTCAAATCTATGACATTAGGTTACTGCTATAACTAGACATCTAATATATATATATATATATATATATATATATATATATATATATATATATATATATATATATATATATATATATATATGTATATATATATATATATATATATATATATATATATGTGTGTATATATATATATATATATATATATATTATATATATATATATATATGTATATATATATATATATATATATATATATATATATATATATATATATATATATATATATATATATATATATATATATATATATATATATATATATCCACAATTACATGGCATACATCTTTGATACAGAATTAATATAGACTCGGAAATGTATGTCACACATTGACAATACATAAGATAAGATTTATATATGGTAACATGAGATTACATCATATACACAATATTCGTGATACGTTATCAACCAAGATATCACTGTATAGTTTGAGCACACTCATACACCAATCTCAGTATGATCATACTGGTGTATGCGTGGCCATAACAGTTGTTAACCAGAAACAGCTTTGCGCTCCCTGACAAGTCTTAGAGATGGTGCATCTCTGCCAGTACTCAAAATGTACTACCTTCAAGCAGTTAGGTCACTCATTGACTATGCTGCTCCTGCTCTTACATCCCTCAGTGATAACCAATGGGAGAAACTGGAAGTGTCTCAAAATGTTGCCCTCAGAACAATGTTGGGAGCACCTATATGGACGTGTCGAGAGAATCTAAGAATGGAAACCAACTTGCCAGCCTTAGAAAACAGGATCAAACAAAAGATAGCCACCATAACAGCAAAACTTGTTGGAACCACCGCCAGACTGTCAATCAAAGATAGCTTACGTAGATCACTTCAGATAAACCTTCAATGTAGAACAAGTGCATGGACGGATAATCTAGTAAAGATTCTAAAGAAAGTGGACTTGAAATTGACCATTAAAACAAAGGAGAAGGTAGACCATATCAACACTTTCGCCAGCCTCCTCCATGGGAAGAATCGAGTCTAAAGTTTATCATTGAAGGACTACCAGTTAAAAAATCAGCATGTGACTTGCAGAAGCTCAAAGCTGTCATAGAACGACAAATGGAAACCATCTCATGACCGAAACGACTCACATCTTCACAGGCGGATCAGTTGATCAAGAAAGAGGTTCTGCTGGGGCAGCAGTTTACACTACCAACCATGAAGATTACTAGAGCATGAATAGTGTGTGCTCAACATTGCAGACAGAATTATATGCCCTGAAGCCGGCCATAAACTTTACAATTGAGAATAATTTACATGCTGTCATCATTCATACCGACTCTGAATCTTCGCTCCAGGCATTGTTATCCAGTCAACACAGAGATAATATACAACTCCTCACAGAAATCCAACATATAGGAAAAGAAGCCCATAATCTAGGGCTGTCAATCACCCTAAATTGAATACCAAGTCACATTGGCATGATGGTATTGAAAAGGCAGACTCACTAGCAAAACCTGCCACTGCTCTACCTGTTGTACGGGTTCAAATACCTCCGAGTCTTTCACAGATTAAGGAGCAAATCAAGAAGAAAATACTCCAAACTATCAAAAGTCGCCACAGAGCCAAAGTAGCGGAAGGAAGATCCACTGTGATATTGTACGAAGAAGCCACTGTGTACTACTCTTTCAAGCCTGACAAAAAGATTTCCAGAGACATTGCAGTAGCCATACACAGACTCAGACTTGGTTACAAGTGCTGCTGGGAGGTAATAAACCCAATAGTTAAAGTGTCATATCTGTGGAACAGAAGCAGAGGCGCCACTATTGCACTACTTACTGGAATGTGAGGCCACTGAAGCCCTGCACATCAAACTCAACATTATTCAAAAGACCGCAGCTGCATTAGATGCAAATTCCACTGCGACTACAAGGATTAGAAAATGAGGAATGGGACTCACTAGAGAGCATTCTGCATCTACATCCGCCACCAAGATAATGTTATTTAAACAAGACTAAAACCAGTGCACTAAAACAGAAGCGAAAAATAAGCTGGGAAAACAGAGAAATCCCCACCTCCATTTAAAACTTAGGCCCAAATATCACAGTAAAAAGGTTATCGCGAATAACCGAACTCAATTACGGGCCCACGTTAGCCCATGCTACATGGACACTTCGTTCTGAGTAGCTAAATCCAAAACAACAACGATGCCCATCTTTCAGTCTCCTGTCTGAGTCTCGAAAGAATGGAAGCTAAAGTGAAGCACAAGAACGGTTCAATTATTCAAGGTTGTTGCACTGCAAACAAGTCGCGTTTTCACAAGGAACAGAAGATGGAGTTCAACTTCTCCCACTCCAAACGTTACGCTTTAAGAAATATCGACATTTATCGGAAAATCTGAAAAACAAAATAATACAGTTACCCCATAAAGAAATCAGAGAGCAGGTATTCCGTGACGTCAACCAACAGACGAAATATATTAAACTCTTGTTTCTTTTAAACCTCAGTCTAGTATTTAAACTCAATAAAAAAATGTTCAATAGGATTTATTATAATTTCCAACACCAGCAATATAGCTTAACTCCCTATTCCATAATCTATATCTATATAAATATAAATGCAAATGTTCGTTTGTTCAAAATCGCTAATCTCTGAAAGTTCTTCACCGATTGCTTTGAAATTTTCACACAATATTCCATTCATATCCGAGCAGGTTTTTATTTACATATTATGTTGATGTCCCGTTTGTGATGGAAAAAAACATGCTTTAAAAAAAAAACTGTTTTTTAAGGGTTTTTCATGTGAGAGAAATCTTCGAAACCTCTTTACCGATTGCTTTGAAATTTTGACACGACGTTGCATTCGAATAGGCGCGTGTTTCTATATACCTACTATATACATGCCTTACCTGTGACCGGAGAAAACATGTTTTTTTTGAAAAACGATGCCATCTGTTGAATGTTACAGCAACACACGCTGTAATCTCCCAAAGTTCTTCACCAATTGCTTTGAAATTCTGACACAACGTTCCATTTGAATATGCGCGTCTTTTTATATACCTACTATACAGATGCCACCTCTGTGACAGGTAAAAACATGCATTTTTTAAAAACAGCGCCATCTGTTGCACATAATAGCAACATGCACGCTATACTAAATATGTCACGAATTCCATTTCAATGTTTCCAATTGCATTGATAAATTTTATTTTCATAGATTTTGATTTATTTTATTTTTTATTAAATTATTTTGTGTGATATTGTATTGAAATTGAGCTGTGTTGTTTACCATACCGTTCATTTTGTAAGTATATGTATAGATGCCACACCTGTGACAGGTAAAACTATGCATTTCTTGAAAACAATGCCATCCATTACATGTAAGAAGAAAACACATGCTATCTATATAAATAAAAGTGGAAATGTTCGTTTGTTCAAAATCGCTAATCTCCAAAAGTTCCTCACCAATTGCTTTCAAATTTTCAAACTACGTTCCATTTGCATCCAAGCGGATTTTTATATACATACTATATAGATGCTACGTCTGTGATGGGGAAAAAACATGGTTTAAAAAAAATGTGTTTTTTACGTGAGTGAAATCTTCGAAACCTCTTTACCGATTGCTTTGAAATGTTGACACAACGTTGTATTCGAATAAGCGCGTGTTTTTATATACATACTATATACATGCTTCACCTGTGACAGGAAAACACATGTTTTTTTTTTTAAACAGCACCATCTGTTGGACGTAAGAGCAACACACACTGTAATCTCCAAAAGTTCTTTGCGATTGCTTTGAAATTTTGACACAACGTTCCATTCGAATACTCGTATGCTTTTATATATCTACTATATAGATAAAACACATGTGACAGGTAAAAACAAGCAGTTTTTTTTAAACAGCGCCATCTGTTGCTCGCAAGAGCAACACATGCTATACTAAAGGTTATGATTCCATTTCCCTGTTTCCGATTGCATTGATAAATTGAATTTTCATAGATTTTGATTTATTTTATTTCTTATTGTTTTATTTTGTGTGACATTGTGTTGGAATTGAGCTGTGTTGTTTACCATACCGTTCATTTTGTAAGTATTATTATAGATGCCACACCTGTGATAGGTGAAACTAGGCTTTTCTTGAAAAACAGCGCCATCTGTTGCATGTAAGAGCAAGACACATGCTATACTAAATATGTTACAACTCCATTTCAATGTTTCTGATTGCATTGATAAATTGAGTTTTCATAGATTTTGACTTATTTTCATTTTGATTTAATTATTTTGTGTGAATTGCGTTTTAATTGAGTTGTGTTTACCATACCGTTCATTTTGTGAGTATAGTTAATTTTTTATTTTTCCGATTTTCATTTCATTTTTAACTGTTTTTCTTACGTTTCAGTGATGGGAACATCAGATCACTGGATGTTCCCAATTTTCTGATGGGACCATCAGACTATTTGAGAAAGCATCAGACGAGGGAGTGGGGAATGGTGGGGATGACGAGGGGACGGAAGTGAGAGATGGTGGGGAGGACGAGGGGACAAGGGAGGGGGTAATGGTGGGGAAGGACGAGGGGACGGGAGAGTTTGGGCTGGTGGGGATGAGGGGATAGGGGAATGGAGAATGGTGGGGAGGACAAAGGGACCGGGGAGTGGGGCATGGAGGGAAGGAAGAGGAGGATGGTGGAGTGGGGAATGGTGGGGAGGCCGAAGAGACGGGTGGGGAGGACTGGGGGACAGGGAAGTTTGCTGTGGCTCAGCAGTTGCTGAGCCACAGCAACGCGTGGCCGGGTACTGCTAGTCATAAATAAAACCACCAAATATTTTAGGACGTCTCCCCTAGGAAGGCGTGGTCAGGTACGCTACCACAGAATCATAACAAACAACACACACACTATAGAGGTGGCTCCTTACAAGCAGGTAAAACTCGTTAAGACACCCAGATTATGTGTCAACAAGCGAGCAACAACCACAACAGCCTCTCAACAACCACAACAATACCTGAGTATTCATCTTACCAAGTATTTATTGTATAAATTTGGCCATTTGTATCATAAAATAGGTTAGGTGGTTATACTTTGGTATTTATATCCCAAACAAGTACGAACTCAGCATTATACACCCCCCTTATTCATGTCATACCTGTACTTTATATGTTAATGTACAACCACTAATTCTAAACATCCAGGAGTTGACCCTGAGCAGCCGTGGAGTGCGGACGTGTCCCTCCGTGACTGCTGGGGTTGTTAGCTGTTTGGTCGCCAGGTGGCGGGGCGTCGCTGCCCTACCAGTGTTGTTGCCTGGTTGGCTGCGTGCTGACGTGGCGGACCTGAGTTACGATGGGGGTCCCCCTCCCACCAGTACTGCGGGCTCAGTCTGTGGGCCTGGAATTTTCCAGCCGGGCTGGGTACCCAGAGATTGCACGGGTGTGTGAGCAGCTGCAGGTCCCTGTGATGGATATATACGGTGTCGAGCTGGTGATGGCCCGTCGGGTGATCCTGAAATTCACTGCAGAAATGGCGTATCGCGAATTTCTCCGTCGATACGAGGGGCGGACTCTGCCTCTACAGGATGGTGCGGGCACTGTTTCCATATCGGATCGGAGTGGTGCCCTCACCTACGTCAGCGTCCATGGGGCTCCATTGGAGTTTCCGGAGGGTCTGCTCCGGCGGTACTTCGGCCGTTTTGGCGCCGTCGTTAGTGTGAGGGTGAATGTGGTATCTTCGAGCCCACTTAAGGGCGTCCGGACGAACATTCGTACCCTGGGCATGAGGCTACGGGAGGATATTCCGTCCTCTGTGCGTCTGATGGGGTACACAGTTCGTGTGTTTTACGCCCGCCAGCCTCGGACATGTTATCGTTGTGGCCTGTCGGGCCATCAGGCTGCTGACTGTTCTGCGCCGGCCTCTGCGCCTGTGAATCTCTTCAGTGAGGAGGACTTTCCACCGCTTCCTGTGGAGGAGGTTTCTGTGGCTCTGGACGCCTCTCCGGACGCGGCTAAGCCCCCTGTGTCGCCTGATGCGCCCCCTGTGGTGGACGTTCCCCCGAATGTCGCCGACCCTCTTCAGGATGTTGCGATGCCCTCGGTGGATACTCCTGCTCCTGTCCCTGCTGCTCCCGTGGGCCTTCCTGATGCTCCCTCCTCGCTGTCTGCTCACCTGTCTGCTCACCCGTCTTCAGGTGCTGCACCTGGCCCTGCGTGCTCGCCTGCATACTCGCCTCAGGTCCCGGCTGTGCTGGGTGCTGGGGTGGCTGTGGGGCCTCCTGTTGTGTGTGGTCCGGTTCCCCCTGCGGTTGAGGCTGCTGCCGTCATGAGGCGAGCGTGGTTCGCACGGCTTGTGATGCCCGTGGTTCTGGGTCCGCCTCCGGCTCTGAGGATGTGCGCCCGGTGCCCAAGCGGTCCCGGCGTTCTTCCACTGCTTGGGCTGATGTGGAGGGTTTCGACGCCGATGGGTCTTCGGGAGATGATGTGGTGGTCGCTGACGTCCATGTGCCTGCTGATGCCGGCGATTGTGTTTATAATTCACCTCCTGTTTCTTCTGCAGGCGGTTCTCCGCAGTGGGAGGTGGTGGCTCCTCCGGACGTAGGTGAGGTGGGTGCTGGTGCAGGCCGCGACCTCGTGTTGTTGCTGAAGAAGGATGTTCGGCCCCTGCAGATGTCACGTCCGGTGGTTGCTGCGGAGCCCTGTGGGGCTGACAAGGTTACAAGTGCGCTGCCCGTTGCCCGCGCCTGTAGGGGGAAGCCCGTCCCGATCATCTTGGCCTCCGGCGTGGCGTACGATCAGAAGACCAACCCTTTGGAATTTGGCTTTCATGACCGAGTGCTGCCTGTTCCGTGGTGCCCCTCGACTATCTGGGTTCCACAGGCTCAGGTTTTTGTTGAGGGTGTGCCGAATTTGATGCCCGATCCTCGTACGGCCCATAGTCACTCTGACGACATCATGTTGCTTTGGGAGGCGTATTGTATTCGTTTCCCGGCAGCTGAGTGGCCGGATAAGTATGCGCACTCTTGATAGTTTGTGTGCTTGCTGAGTATTTCGCGTATGTAGTGGATTTAGTATGTTCTGTGGTATTTATTGTGTGCCCTTCAGGCCGGTGTCGTATTTAGTTTTCTCAATGTCCCTGTTTATTGTAATTAGTGTATTGTGTGCCCTTCAGGCCGATGTCGTGTTTAGTTTTCTCAATGTCCCTGTTTATTGTAATTAGGCTATACCTTTTCATGATTATCTGTTTCTTTGATTCTGATGTATTATGTGCCCCTATGGCTATGCTGTTTGCCCTCTTACGTGAGTGGTTGTGCATGTTTTTTTTTATTGTTTGTTTATTGGTTTGTTTGTTATTGTGCCATGTTTATGGTTTTTTGTTTTATGATTTTATTATTTTTTATTTTTTTTTTTTCTTGTTCTCCTCTGCTTTCTATATGTATTATGACCTTGTTTTATGTGTTATTGAAATTTGGGTATTGTTTGCCTGTTTGCGCTATTTGTTTATTGATGTTTTTGTACTGTGCTGTCGGTCCTTCTGGCCGGTGGTTTGTTTGTTTTGCTCATTTTGTTTTCTTATGTTAATTTTATTGTATTTATTGCTTATACTTGCATGCTTGCATGTAAAAAAAAAAAAAAAAAAAAAAACATCCCACACAGGTAATTATGAGGGAAGTTACTGTTGCAAGCTGAGCTGGCCCCCAACATAACTGTGTATATCAAGCTACTAGCATGCCCAGGCAGCCATTTTATGCACACTGAGTACATGTAGACTCACCCTTAGCAGATGTTAAGAGAGGCCCCACCTACCTTGGCAGGGCCCCCACCAACCTTAGCAGGGCCCCACCTACAGGCCACACCCACCTTAGCAGGCCCCACCCACCTTAGCAGGCCCCACCTACAGGCCCCCACCCCAGGCCCCACCTACAGGCCCCCACCTTAGCAGGCCCCACCCACCTTAGCAGGCCCCACCTACAGGCCACACCCACCTTAGCAGGCCCCACCCACCTTAGCAGGCCCCACCTACAGGCCCCACCCACCTTAGTAGGCCCCACCAACCTTAGCAGGGCCCCACCTACAGGCCACACCCACCTTAGCAGGCCCCACCAACCTTAGCAGGGCCCCACCTACAGGCCCCACCCACCTTAGCAGGTCCCACCAACCTTAGCAGGGCCCCACCTACAGGCCACACCCACCTTAGCAGGCCCCACCCACCTTAGCAGGCCCCACCCACCTTAGTAGGCCCCACCAACCTTAGCAGGGCCCCACCTACAGGCCCCACCCACCTTAGCAGGTCCCACCAACCTTAGCAGGGCCCACCTACAGGCCACACCCACCTTAGCAGGCCCCACCCACCTTAGCAGGCCCCACCCACCTTAGTAGGCCCCACCAACCTTAGCAGGGCCCCACCTACAGGCCCCACCCACCTTAGCAGGCCCCACCAACCTTAGCAGGGCCCCACCTACAGACCCCACCCACCTTAGCAGGCCCCACCAACCTTAGCAGGGCCCCACCTACAGGCCCCACCCACCTTAGCAGGTCCCACCAACCTTAGCAGGGCTCCACCTATAGTATCAGCTAAGGCCTACATGTTCTTTAATACTGTAGATAGAGTAGTATACATAATTAAATTAGCTACAAGAACAGTAGATTAGACCACCATACGTGGTATGATTTATAATTTATAGTTTGTAACAATTAGGTACGCAAATACAGCTTAAACCATTTTCATAAGGTGGTGCAAGTTCCATTGGTCCCTCCAATTTTGTGAGATAAGTTCTAGCAAGCTGAATTAGAATATACAGTCCACTAACTCAGAAATAAATAACTAAGAAGCTCACAAAATTATCAAATACAAATAATATAACATTCAAGAAACAAAAAATAAAAATAAAGTAAATATTTGAATATTCTTAAAAAGAAAAGAATAAAGCCTGCTAGGATTTTCCCACAACATTTGTCACCTGAAGAATCTGAATTGGAAAGATAACAAAGGTCGCATTCTGAAGTACGTGAAGCTTGAATGGATAAGAAGGAGTGCACTTGATCGTCTCATGAACTTTAAAACACCGTCATCTTCCTTTAATATTCTACCTGTTCAAAGCCTGAATGTCCCTTCTTCTTCAGTGAACAATATGTGGTTTCAGCAAGGCCTGTATAACCCACCTCTCATCTCATCTGTGGATGAGGACGAAGTCCAGATGACTTACAAGAGCTTAGAACGAAAGGGACGGAAAGTTGTTGATCGCCTCATGAACTTTACATATGTAAAAAAATTGCAAAAGAGGCACACGTCATCGCTGGCCTCCGTGCTCATGTCTTCTTCAAATATTATGTTGCCACAGCAAAGCCAGCATGTTCTGTTAAATTCAGGGAATGATGACCTACAGTTCCTGCAGGACCTCTATGTACTGCCTCCAATGTCTCCTTTTGCCCGAGAACGAAAGACAGGAAAATCCTAACAAGGTCTCACCATTCCATTGTGTTGGGCAAACTTCAGATGAAAACCTATAGCTCGAGCATTACCTCTATGTACCATCAACAATACCGGCTTTGCACGAAAAGGACAGGCAGGAAAATCCTGACAAGGTTTCACCATCCCATCGTGGTTGGATTCCCTCAGGTGATGACCTACAGTTCCTGCAAGACATCTATGTACCGCCTCCAATGTCTCCTTTACACGAAGAAGACAGAAAGAAAAACTGCATTTCATTTGATGACCTACAGTTCCGGCAAGACCCTTATGTACCGCCTCCAATGTTTCCTTTGCACGAAGAGGATAGACAGTAAATTCCTGACAAGGTTTCCCAATCTCATCGGGGTTGGCCACCTTCAAGTGATGACCTACAGTTCCTGCAAGAACTCTATGTACCGCCACTAATATCTCCTTTGCGTGAAGAGGACAGACAGGAAAATCCTGACAAGGTTTCACCATCCCATCGTGGCTGGATTCTTTCAGGTGATGGAATACAGTTCTTGCAAGACCTCTATGTACCACCTCCAATGTCTCTTATGCACGAGGAGAATAGACAGAAAAATCCTGCCACGGTTTCACCATCCCAGGATCGTGAAAGCAGGATCCCTTGATAGTTTCAAGCATAGGTTAGACATATATATGAATGATATTGGGTGAATATAAATAGAAGCTGCCTTGTTTGGGACAATAGGCCTTCTGCAGTTATCGTCATTCGTATATTCTTATGCATGGAACTTCAGAGTGAGGTGACAGTGGATTCCTTCTGGTGAGGTGGTAAGTGTTTAACTGGTCAGAGTGTAAGGTCTCCAACAAAGTTTGATTACATACAGTTTCTGGAAGATCTCTGTGCATCGCCACCTATCTTTACATTGCTCGAGGATGACAGACAAGAAATTCCTGCCAGATGTTCTACTGGCCAAAGTGTAAAGTCTCCTGTTAGAATTAATAACATACAGTTCATGGAAGATATCTGTGCACCGCCACCCATCTTCCCTGTACACGAGGACGATAGACAGGTAATTCCTGCCCAGTGTTCAACAAGCAATAGTGTTAGATCTCCTACAGGGATTGATGTCCTGCAGTTCTTGGAAGATCTCTGTGCAACGCCACCCTTCTGTCCCGTACAAGAGGAAGACAGCCAGTTAATTCCTGATAAGTGTTTACCTGAGATATGTTCACTTGGCATATGTATGCTGCCTTCTTCGGGGAATGATGACTTCATTCATTCCTCCTGAATGAATGCTGTTCATTCCTCCCTTCTCCACTTTATACTATGGCATTCAACGCTGGACTCCTGTACCGGATAAGTCTCCCCAGCAACATTCAGCCAACCGACATGTGGAATATTTTGTCACCAAGAAGGATCCAGATAACGATATATCACTGAAATGTTTCGTCCCGTTTAGTGATTGGTGATATGCTGGTCCTGTAAGGCGTGCTTGCCAGTGTAGAACTAGCATATTTGGATGACTTTCCCGACTAAGCATGTTATTTTTATTTTAGTGTCACATTTTGTATGTAATCTGTTATTGTAAAAATTGGTTGTAATTTTGGAAATCCCAATTATTTTTAATAACGTTTTTGAATTTGACATTTTATTTTCTTCAACATATGATCTCTGTTATTCATATAAATGCTACACATTAAAAATAGAAATGATGGGATCAGAAAGTTTCACATTTTTAAACTTTCTGGAATGGATAAGTTGGAACCTTTTGTCAACACAGAATTATTAGCACTTTGAACAAGGAACCCAAAAAGATGGCACTGGCAGAGATGCAAAAATCACCCCACCGATTATAAAACTCGGTCAGAGAGGTTTTAATAGCTGTATTCCATTTGAAGAATTCAAGATAAATTTGTATATATGTTTGAATAATGTTATATATTAAAATACCGCAATAAAAAAAAAGAATCATAATGCAAACATAGGATTCTGAACTGGGGAAAAGATTTTCTACTGCTTCGGCTTACAAATACAATCCCACCAAGTGAAAATGAACGATACCATGAGAACCAGCAGATACCACGAGATCATGAAAACGAATTGAATTTGCAATTATCGATTCAAGTACCTTTCTCACAATAAACGTTTGGCTAATTAGCAGATAGTTTGACGCAAGTGATCTATCTCCTTTCTTAAAAATTGGTACCACAATAGCAACCTTCCATGACTTCCATGGCATTCGGTTTGACTCTATTGATTTATTAAATGTGGTAGACAGTGGCTCGCAAATCTCCTCTTTGCATTCTTTAAGCATCCTGGCAAACATTTCATCTGGTCCTGGGGATTTGTTTGGTTTGAGTTTTACTATTTGTTTAATTACATCCTCCCTGGTAACCGCTAAACTAGTCAACCTGTCCTCGTCCTCCACCCGCATTGACTTGTTCGGCTGAAGGCATATTGTTAAGTTCCTCTTTAGTAAATACGTAGATAAAATATTGATTAAAAATACTACCCTCATTATCCGTTATCTGACCTTTCTCGGGTTTAAATGGACCTATCCTCTTAATAATCCTTGTTCCATATAACTGAAAAACCCTTTAATATTTGTCTTTGCTTGTCCTGTTATGCGAACTTCATAATTTCTTTTTGCACTTCTTATCTCTTTTTTTAACATTTCTAACCAGTTGTACAAATTCCTGTTCTAAACAGACTTTCCCATTCTTAATCCTTTTGTACCACACCCTTTTTTTACCACTAAGGTTCTTCAGATCCTTTGTTATCCATTTGTGGGTCACTAGTATTCGTTCTATACAATTTATATGGTATACTACGTTCCTGTGCTTTGCTTAGAATATTTTTAAATATGTTATATTTTGAATCCACATCGAAGTCCCTCTTTCCGACACCTATCACTTGGTTTACGTCTCATTCCAAGACCGGCCCACCCCAATGCCCAAGTCTTTTCAATCTATTTGACGCAAAAAATTTCTTAGGCTTTTAAAATAAGCTTTTTGAAATATTGGCACTTTAACAGAATTTTCTCCTACAGATCTATTCCATTCTATGCTAAATCTGATTTCTTTTTGATCACTATTTCCTAGCTCACTCCCTATTTTGATGTCATTAATTTATGTTTCTCTGTTAGTTAACACCAAATCTAAAATATTATTTTCCGCGTTGGATCCTTAATGTGTTGCGTAAGAAAGCAAACGTCAATTATTTCTAAAACATCTTCTGCTTCATTATTCCCTGTTCTGTTAAATCAATTTAGTCCACTAAAATTAAAGTCACCCATGACACAAATAATGCGAGACCTAGATGCTCTAGATATTTTATCCCATAGGTGCTTTGCTTTCATCCTGTCTAAGTTCGGTGGCCTGTATAGAACTCATATTATAAGATTATTTGCTTTTTAGTTTAATTCTAGCAAATTAGTTTCTGTGTGGCTCAGTTTTGATTCCCTCTTTGAGACTACATTTCAAATTTTCCTTAACATATATGGTTTCTCACCCTCCTCGTCTAATATCTGTATATATGTGTGAAATAGTTTAAATTCATTTATTTGATATTCAGCAAATAGTTCTCTATTTTCTACAATCATCCACGTTTCGGGTAGTGCAATAATATATATTTTTGTGTGATACAAGAGCATTTAAATCGTTTATTTTGTTTCTTAGACTCCTGCTGTTCGTGTAATATACTCAAAGTGTATTATTATTTTCTTGCCCAACTCCTTAAAATATTTAATAAAAAATGCTACTCACCCCGTGGAGCCGGTCGGCCGAGTGGACAGCGCGCTGGACTTGTGATCCTGTGGTACTGCGTTCGATCCCATTCGCCGGCGAGAAGCAATGGGCAGAGATTCTTTCACCCTATGCCCCTGTTACCTAGCAGTAAAATAGGTACCTGGGTGTTAGTCAGCTGTCACAGGCTGCTTCCTGGGGGTGGAGGCCTGGTCGAGGACCGGGCCGCGGGGACACTAAAAAGCCCCGAAATCATCTCAAGATAACCTCAAGATAAGATGACCCCCTTCGTCATTATCCAATATCTGACCTATCTCTGTGTTTAATGGACCTATTCTTTCTTTAATATTTGTTAGATATAACTGAAAAAACTTTAAGATTTGCCTTTGCCCTCCCTGCTATGCGAACTTCATAGATTCTGATTGCCCTCCTTATCTCTTCTTTTTTTTTACATTTTAACCAGATGAATGATTTCTTGTTAAGTGACGTCCCTATTCTTAATCTACTTATATCAAGATCTCTTTCTACCTATAAGGTTTTTCAGATCCTTTGTTATCCATTTCGGGTCATTGGTATTCGATCTGTTAAATCTGTATGATATTACGTTCCTTTGATTTGCTTAGAATATATTTAAATAAGTTGTGTTTAGAATCGAAAGGGATCTAGGAGTTATGATTAGTAAGAATTTAAACCAAAAAGCAACACATAAATGTTCGCAATAAGGCAAATAGGACACTGGAATTTATTAATCGAAACGTTACTAATAAGACACCTGGTGTTGTTTATCAGCTTTATCTTGATCTGGTTAGGCACCATTTAGATTATGCAGTTCAGTTTTGGTCGTTGTACTGTAGAATGGATAAAAATTCACTAGAACGCGTCCAGCGTATGATGACAAAGTTAATCCTCCAAATTAGAAATGTAATATGAAGCAAGATTGACAAAAGGTAAATTACATTCTCTAGAAAGGCGAGGAACTAAGGGTGTCATGATAACGGTGTATAAGTGGATGAAGGAACATAACAAAGGGAATATTAATAGGGCATTAAAAGTATTAACACAAGAGAGAACACGAAATAATGGGTATAAATTGGACAAGGTTAGATTTAGGAAAGACCTTGGTAAATACTGGTTTGGTAGCAGAGTTGTTGAGTTGTGCCACTAATTACCACGTAACATATTAGAAGAAAGATCCCTTGATTGTTTCAAGAACTATTTAGACATATATATGAATGATATTGGGTGCTTATAAATAGGATCTGCCTCGTGTTGGCAGCGCCCAATAAGACCTATGCAGTTATCTTTATTCTTATGTTAAGATTTAGGAAACACCTGGGTAAACCTGATTCGGTAACAGGGTGTTTGATTTGTTGAGCCAATAACCGAGTAACGTTGTGGAGGTGCCTTCTACAGTTACCTTGTTCTCATGTTCTAGATAGGTTGATTACAAATAGGAGTTGCCTCGTATGGGCCAATAGGCTTTCTGCAGTTGCCTTTATTCTTATGTTCTTAAGCTTTAATTACATTCTCTAGAAAGGCGGTTAATTATGGGGTGACATGATAGAGGTGTACAAGTGAATGATTGTATATAACAAAGGGGATTGGTTATAAATAGGAGCTGCCTCGTATGGGCCAATTGGCTTTGTGCTGTTGCTTTTATTCTTATGTTCCTAAGCTATAATTATATTCTCTAAAACGGCGGAGAATTAGAGGGTGACATGATAGAGGTGTACAAGTGAATGAATGTATATAACAAAGGGGATATTAAAAGGGTAATAAAAGTATCAACACTAAACAAAACACGAAACAATAGTTATAAAGTGGATAAGTTCCGATTTAGTTAAAATCTTGGTAAATACTGGTTCGGTAACAGGGTTGTTGATTTGTTGAACCAATTACCGCGTAACATAATAGAAGTAGGATCCCTTGATAGTTTCCTGCATAAGTTAGATATATATATGAATGATATTAGGTGAATATAAATAGGAGCTTCCTTGTTTGGAACAATAGGCGTTCTGCTGTTACCGTCATTCGTATATACTTATCAATGGAACTTCAGAGTGAGGTGACAGTGGATTCCATCTGGTGAGGTGGTAAGTCTCTGTATAAAACGATCCCAGCTCGATGCCCACCATCCAGTCTCCTGCCTGAGTCTCGTAAGGATGGAAGCTAAAGTGAAGCACAACAGCGGTTCAATTATTCGAGGTTGTGGCACTGGAAACAAGTCGCGTGTTCACAAGGAACGGAAGATGAGGTTCAACTTCTCCCACTCCAAAATCGACGCTTTAACAGATGTCGACATTTGTCACGAGAAGAATCTGAATTGGAAAGATAACAAAGGTTGCATTCTGAAGTATGAGAAGCTTGAACGGATTGGAAGGAGTGCACTAGATCGTCTCATGAAGTTTAAAACACCGTCTACTTCATTGAATATGCTACCCGTTCAAAGCCTGTATGTTCCTTCTTCAGTGAACAATATGGTGTTTCAGCAAGGCCTGTGTAACCCGCCTCTTATCTCAACTGTGGAAGAGGGCGACGCCGAGATGTGTTACGAGAGCTTGGAACGGAAAGGACGGAAAGCTGTTGATCGCCTCATGAACTTTACAAATGTAAAAAATTTGCAAAAGAAGCACACTTCCCTGCAGACCTCTGTGCTCCTGTATCCTTCAAATAATATGTTGCCGCAAAGCCAGCATGTTCAGTTAAATTCAGGCAATGATGACCTGCAGTTCCTGCAAGACCTCTATATACCACCTGCAATGTCTCCTTTGCACGAGGAGTTCGGACAGGAAAAACCTGCCAAGATTTCACCATCCCATCGTGCTTGTCCAAATTCACGAGATGACCTACAGTTCCTGCAAGACTTCTATGTACCGCCTCCAATGTCTCCTCTGCAAGAGGAGGAGAGGCAGGAAAAACTTGCCAAGATTTCACCATCCCATCGTGCTTGTCTAACCTCACGTGATGAGCTACAGTTCCTGAAAGACCTCTATGTACCGCCTCCAATGTCTCCTTTACACGAGGACAGACAGGAAAATCGCTGCCAAGGTTTCTGCATCACATCGGGGTTGGCCACCTTCAAGTGATGACCTGCAGTTCCTGCAAGACATTTATGTACCGCCTCCAATGTCTCCTTTGCACGAGGAGGACAGACAGGAAAAACCTGCCAAGATTTCACCATTCCATCGTGCTTGTCCAACTTCACGTGATGAGCTACACTTCCTGCAAGACATTTATGTACCGCCTCCAATGTCTCCTCT
>WNGS01045534.1:75956-90951 GCA_020271785.1 Procambarus virginalis
GTATCGGGCACCAGTATGATTAGTTGAACAGTCTGCTGGCAGCATAGCTTTCGGAGACGGGAGACGCTCTTCTCGGCTGACTGGTTGTGGTGGAAGGAAGTGCCTCTCCCTCCTCTTATTTATTTTTTCTGTATCTTCGTCTGGTTAAGTTTTCTTTGCTATTTTTGTGGTTATATTGTGGCATACCTATCGTTATATGTGTAGAGTAGTATACCTGGGTGTAGTAAGTATATTTAAGTATTTTGTACCTGTTATGCTAACTGGGGTCCCAGTGTACCACGTGGTCCCCTACCCTAGGCTGAATCTAGTGTGTTATAGTAGAGCTTTACCCTAGCTTGCTTTCAGTGTAAAACCTTGTATCCTGCCTAGGTGGACCAAGGCTTTTAACGTAAGATTGGGTGGTAAAGTTAGTATTAAATGTTATTGGTGAGATTGTGTATGGGGGTGTTAAGGGGTTAATAAATAAGTAAGTTTGAACAGAGTATCCCTTATTCCTATGTGGGAGTACAATAATCATTTCCTAGACTAACCAGGTTTAGTAGCAAGCAATTATTATTGTGGATATTTTACTTTGGGGGCCGGGCCTTTTGTTCTCCCATATCTTGATACCTCTAGTCTTACCCTTACCCCTTAATAGTACCAAGTTCCCCATAGCAAGCCCACTATTGTTCTTAACAACCCGCATTGACTTGTTCGGCTGAAGGCATATTGTTAAGTTCCTCTTTAGTAAACACGTAGATAAAATATTGATTAAAAATACTACCAATCTCTTCGTCATCATCCGTTATCTGACCTGTCTCAGTTTTAAATGAACCTATCCTTTTAATAATCCTTGTTCCATATAACTGGAAAACCCTTTAGGATTTGTCTTTGCTTGCTCTGCTATGCGAACTCCATAATTTCTTTTTGCCCTTCTTATCTCTTTTTTTAACATTTCTAACCAGTTACCTTACCTTGAGGTGCTTCCGGGGCTTATCGTCCCCGCGGCCCGGTCATCGACCAGGCCTCCTGTTGTACGAATTCCTGTTCTAAACAGACTTTCCCATTTATAATCCTTTTGTACCACACTCTCTTTTTACCTCTAAAGTTCTTCAGATCTTTTGTTATCCATTTGTGGGTCACTTGTATTCGTTCCATTCAATTTATATGGTATACTACGTTCCTGTGCTTTGCTTAGAATATTTTTAAATATGTTATATTTTGAATCCACATCGAAGTCCCTATTTACGTCACCTATCGCTGGGTTCACGTCTCATTCCAAGACCGACCCACCCCAATGCCCAAGACTTTTCAATCTATTTGACGCAAAAAAATTCTTAGGCTATTAAAATAAGCTTTTCGAAATACTGGCACTTAAACAGAATTTCCTCCTACAGAGCTATTCCATTCTATGCTAAATCTAATTTCTTTGTGATCACTATTTCCCAGCTCACTCCCTATTTCGATGTCATTAATTTATGTTTCTCTGTTAGTTAACACCAAATCTAAAATATTATTTTTGCGCGTGGGATCCTTAATGTGTTGCGTAAGAAAGCAAGCGTCAATTATTTCTAAAACATCTTCTGCTTCATTATTCCCTGTTCTGTTAAACCAATTTAGTCCACAAGAATTAAAGTCACCCATGACACAAATAATGCTAGACCTAGATGATCTAGATATTTTATCCCATAGGTGCTTTGCTTCCATCCTGTCTATGTTCGGTGGCCTGTATAGAACTCCTATTATAAGATTATTTGCTTTTTAGTTTAATTCAAGCCAATTAGTTTCTGTGGGGCTCAGTTTTAATTCCCTCTTTGAGACTACATTTCAAATTTTCCCTAACATATATGGGTTCTCACTCTCCTCGTCTAATATCTGTATATGCGTGTGAAATAGTTTAAATCCATTTATTTGATATTCAGCAAATAGTTCTCTATTCTCTACAATCATCCACGTTTCGGTTAGTGCAATAATATCTATTTTTCTGTGATACAAGAGCATTTAAATCGTTTATTTTGTTTCTTAGACTCCTGCTGTTCGTGTAATATACTCAAAGTGTATTATTATTTTGTTGCCCAACTCCTTAAAATGTTTAATAAAAATACTACTCACCCCTTTGTCATTATCCAATATCTGACCTATCTCTGTTTTTAATGGAACTATTCTTTCTTTAATATTTGTTAGATATAACTGAAAAAAATCTTAAAGATTTGCCTTTGCCCTCACTGCTATGCGAAGTTCATAGATTCTGATTGCCCTCCTTATCTCTTTTTTTCTACATTTTAACCAGATGAATGAATTCTTGTTAAGTGTCGTCCACATTCTTATTCAACTTATATCAAGATCTCTTTCTACCTATAAGGTTCTTCAGATTCTTTGTTATCCATTTCGGGTCATTGGTATTCGATCTGTTAAATTTGTATGATACTACGTTCCTTTGATTTGCTTAGAATATTTTAAATAAATTATGTTTAAAATCGAAAGGGATCTAGGAGTTATAAGAAATTAAACCAAAAGCAACACATAAATGTTCGTAATAAGGCAAATACGACACTGGAATTTATTTATCGAAACGTTACTAATAAGACACCTGGTGTTGTTTATCAGCTTTATCTTGACCTGGTTAGGCACCATTTAGATTATGCAGTTCAGTTTTGGTCGTTGTACTGTAGAATGGATAAAAATTCACTAGAACACGTCCAGAGTATGATGACAAAGTTAATCCTCCAAATTAGAAATGTCATATGAAGCAAGGTTGACAAAAGGTAAATTACATTCTCTAGAAAGTTGAAGAACTAAGGATGTCATGATAACGGTGTATAAGTGGATGAATGAACATAACAAAGGGAATATTAATAGGGTATTAAAAGTATTAACACAAGAGAGAACACGAAATAATGGGTATAAATTGGACAAGGTTAGATTTAGGAAAGACCTGGGTAAATACTGGTTTGGTAGCAGAGTTGTTGAGTTGTGCCACTAATTACCACGTAACATATTAGAAGAAAGATCCCTTGATTGTTTCAAGAATTATTTAGACATATATATGAATGATATTGGGTGCTTATAAATAGGATCTGCTTCGTGTTGGCAGCGCCCAATAAGACCTATGCAGTTATCTTTATTCTTACGTTAAGATTTAGGAAACACCTGGGTAAACCTGATTCGGTAACAGGGTGTTTGATTTGTGGAGCCAATAACCGAGTAACGTTGTGGAGATGCCTTCTACAGTTACCTTGTTCTTATGTTCTTATGTTCTAGATAGGTTGATTATCAATAGGAGTTGCCTCGTATGAGCCAATAGGCTTTCTGCAGTTGCCTTTATTCTTATGTTCTTAAGTTTTAATTATATTCTCTAGAAAGGCGGGAAATTATGGGGTGACATGATAGAGGTGTACAAGTGAATGATTGTATATAACAAAGGGGATTGATTATAAATAGGAGCTGCCTCGTATGGGCCAATTGGCTTTCTGCTGTTGCTTTTATTTTTATGTTCCTAAGCTATAATTATATTCTCTAAAACGGCGGGTAATTAGAGGGTGACATGATAGAGGTGTACAAGTGAATGAATGTATATAACAAAGGGGATATTAAAAGGGTAATAAAAGTATTAACACTAAACAAAACACGAAACAATAGTTATAAAGTGGATAAGTTCCGATTTAGCTAAAATCTTGGTAAATACTGGTTCGGTAACGGGGTAACCTGTCCTCGCAAATTCGTATAGTCAATATTGACTTATTAAATACGTGCATAGGTGACATACTAAATATAATAGATACCCTTAAAAAGCTTCACAGAAAACCGCAACCTTACCTAACCTTGTTAGTATGTTAAGATAAGCATCTTATAGCTTCGTAATTACAATTGTTACTTAACCTATTATAGGTATAGGTTAAGTAATAATTGTAATTACAAAGCAATAAGATGCTTATCTTAACATACTAACAAGGTTAGGTAAGGTCGGTGTTTTCTATGAAGCTTTTTAAGGGTATCTATTATGTTTAGTATATCACCTATGCACGTGTTTAATAAGTCAATATTGACTATACGAATTTGCGAGGACGGGTTGAACAGGGTTGTTGATTTGTTGAACCAATTACTGCGTATCATAATAGAAGTAGGATCCCTTGATAGTTTCCTGCATAAGTTAGATATATATATGAATGATTTTGGGTGAATATAAATAGGAACTTCCTTGTTTGGGACAATAGTCCTTCTGCTGTTATCGTCATTCGTATATACTTATGAATGGAACTTCAGAGTGAGGTGACAGTGGATTCCATCTGGTGAGGTGGTAAGTCTCTGTATAAAATGATCCCAGCTCGATGCCCACGATCCAGTCTCCTGCCTGAGTCTCGTAAGGATGGAAGCTGAAGTGAAGCACAACACCGGTTCAATTATTCGAGGTTGTGGCGCTGCAAACAAGTCGCGTGTTCACAAGGAACGGAAGATGAGGTTCAACTTCTCCCACTCCAAACTCGACGCTTTAAGAGATGTCGACATTTGTCACGAGAAGAATCTTAATTGGAAAGATAACAAAGGTTGCATTCTGAAGTATGTGAAGCTTGAACGGATTGGAAGGAGTGCACTAGATCGTCTCATGAACTTTAAAACACCGTCTACTTCATTGAATATGCTACCCGTTCAAAGCCTGTATGTTCCTACTTCAGTGAACAATATGGTGTTTCAGCAAGGCCTGTATAACCCGCCTCTTATCTTATCTGTGGAAGAGGGCGACGCCGAGATGTGTTACGAGAGCTTGGAACGGAAGGGACGGAAAGCTGTTGATCGCCTCATGAACTTTACAAATGTAAAAAATTTGCAAAAGAGGCACACTTCCCTGCTGGCCTCCGTGCTCCTGTACCCTTCAAATATTATGTTGCCGCAAAGCCAGCATGTTCAGTTAAATTCAGGGAATGATGACCTGCAGTTCCTGCAAGACCTCTATACACCACCTCCAATGTCTCCTTTGCACGAGGAGTTGGGACAGGAAAAACCTGGCAAGATTTCACCATCCCATCGTGCTTGTCCATTTTCACGAGATGACTTACAGTTCCTGCAAGAAATTTATGTACCGCCTCCAATGTCTCCTTTACACGAGGAGGACAGACAGGAAAAACCTGCCAAGATTTCACTATTCCATCGTGCCTGTCCAACTTCACGTGATAACCTACAGTTCCTGCAAGAAATTTATGTACCGCCTCCAATGTCTCCTCTGCACGAGGAGGACAGACAGGAAAAACCTGCCATGATTTCACCATCACATCGTGCTTGTCCAACCTCACGTGATGAGCTACAGTTCCTGAAAGACCTCTATGTACCACTTCCAATGTCTCCTTTACACAAGGACAGACAGGAAAATGCTGACAAGGTTTCTGCATCACATCGGGGTTGGCCACCTTCAAGTGATGACCTACAGTTTCTGCATGATATTTATGTACCGCCTCCAATGTCTCCTTTACACGACGACAGACAGGAAAAACCTGCCAAGATTTCACCATCCCATTGTGCTTGTCCAAATTCACGAGATGACCTACAGTTCCTGCAAGACCTCTATGTATCGACTCCAATGTCTCCTTTGCAAGAGGAGGACAGACAGGACAAACCTGCCAAGATTTCACCATCCCATCGTGCCTGTCCAACTTCACGAGATGACCTACAGTTCCTGCGAGACATTTATTTACCGCCTCCAATGTCTCCTTTACACGAGGACAGAAAGGAAAATCCTGCCACGGTTTCTCCATCACATCGGGGTTGGCCACCTTCAAGTGATGACCTACAGTTTCTGCAAGACATTTATGTATCGCCTCCAATGTCACCTTTGCACGAGGAGGACAGACAGGAAAAACCTGCCATGATTTCACCATCCCATCGTGCTTGTCCAACTTCAGGTGATAACCTACAGTTCCTAAAAGACCTCTATGTGTCGCCTCCAATGTCTCCTTTACACGAAGACAGAAAGGAAAATCCTGCCAAGGTTTCTGCATCACATCGGGGTTGGCCACCTTCAAGTGATGACCTACAGTTCCTGCAAGATATTTATGTACCGCCTCCAATGTCTCCTTTGCACGAGGAGGACAGACAGGAAAAAGCTGCCAAGATTTCAACATTCTATCGTGGTTGTCCAACTTCACGTGATGAGCTACAGTTCCTGAAAGACCTCTATGTGTCACCTCCAATGCCTCCTTTACACGAGGAGAGAAAGGAAAAACCTGCCAAGGTTTCTGCATCACATCGGGGTTGGCCACCTTCAAGTGATGACCTACAAATCCTGCAAGACATTTATGTACCGCCTCCAATGTCTCCTTTGCACGAGGAGGACAGACAGGAAAATCTGCCAAGATTTCAACATTCCATCGTGCATATCCAACTTCACGTGATGAGCTACAATTCCAGAAAGACCTCTATGTACCGCCTCCAATGTCTCCTTTACACGAGGACAGACAGGAAAAACCTGCCAAGATTTCACCAACCCATCGTGCTTGTCCTACTTCTCGAGATGACTTACAGTTCCTGCAAGACATTTATGTACCGCCTCCAGTGTCTCCTTTACACGAGGACAGACAGGAAAATGCTGCCAAGGTTTCTGCATCACATCGGGGTGGCCACCTTCAAGTGATGACCTACAGTTCCTGCAAGACATTTATGTACCGCCTCCAATGTCTCCTTTGCACGAGGAGGACAGACAGGAAAAAACTGCCAAGATTTTAACGTCCCATCGTGCTTGTCGAACTTCACGTGATGAGCTACAGTTCCTGCAAGACATCTATGTACCGCTTCCAATGTCTCCTTTGCACGATGGCGACAGACAGGAAAATCCTGCCAAAGCTTCACCATCCCATCGTGCTTGTCAAACTTCTCGAGATGACCTACAGTTCCTGCAAGACATTTATGTTCTGCCGCCAATGTCTCCTTTGCAAGATGGGGAGAGACAGGAAAAACCTGCCAAGATTTCACTATCCCATCGTGGTTGTCCAACGTCACGTGATGAGCTACAGTTCCTAAAGACCTCTACGTTCGCCTCCAATGTCTCCTTTACACGAGGACAGAAAGGAAATCCTGCCAAGGTTTCTGCATCACATCTGGGTGGCCACCTTCAAGTGATGACCTACAGTTCCTGTAAGACATTTATGTACCGCTTCCAATGTCTCCTTTTCACGAGGAGGAGAGACCGGAAAAACCTGCCAAGATTTCAACATCCCTTCGTGCTTGTCCAGCTTCATGTGATAACCTACAGTTCCTGAAAGACCTCTATGTACCGCCTCCAATGTCTCCTTTACACGAGGACAGACAGGAAAATGCTACGAAGGTTTCTGCATCACATCGGGATTTGCCACCTTCATGTGATGACCTACGTTCCTGCAAAACATTTATGTTCCGCCTCCAATATCTCCTTTACACGAGGACAGACAGGAAAAAAACTGCCAAGATTTCAACATTCATCGTGCTTATCCAACTTCATGTGATGACCTACAGTTCCTGCAAGACATCTATGTACCGTTTCCAATGTCTCCTTTGCACGAAGAGGACAGACAGGAAAATCGTGGCAAGGTTTCTCCATCTCATCGGGGTTGGTTAACTTTAGGTGATCGCGTACAATTCTAGCAAGACCTTTATGTTCCGCCTCCAATGTCTGCTTTGCGCGAAGACGACAGAGAGAAATATTGCATTTCATGTGATGACATGCAGCTCCTGCAAGCCCTCTATGTACCCCCTCCAATGTCTCCTTTGCACGATGAATACGAACAAGCAATTCCTGCCAAGTGTTTAACTGGTCAGAGTGTAAGGTCTCCTACAAAGTTTGGTTACATACAGTTTCTTGAAGATCTCTGTGCATCGCCACCTATCTTTACACTGCACGAGGATGACAGACAAGAAATTCCTACCAAGTGTTCTACTGGCCAAAGTGTAAAGTCTCCTTTTCGAATTGATAACATGCAGTTCAGTGAAGATATCTGTGCACCCCTACCCATCTTCCCTGTACACGAGGACGATAGACAGGTAATTCCTGCCCAGTGTTCAACTAGCAATAGTGTTAGATCTCCTACAGGGATTGATGTCCTGCAGTTCTTGGAAGATCTGTGTGCAACGCCACCCTTCTGTCCCGTACAAGAGGAAGCCAGCCAGTTAATTCCTGATAAGTGTTTACCTGAGATATTGTTACTTGGCCCATGTATGCCATCTTCTTCAGGGAATGATGACCTGGTGGTAAAGCCTCCCTTCTCCACTTTATACTATGGCATTCAACGCCGGACTCCTGTACCGGATAAGTCTCCCCAGCAACCTTCAGCCAGCCGACATGTGGAATATTTTGTCACCAAGAAGGATCCATATAATGAAAAATCACTGAAATACATTTTCATCAGGAAGGAACTAGTCAATCATCGGCATGACCACTTCTCAATCAATGAGCGCGAACAACCTCAACTCCTCAGTTAGCAAACTTTCTTGAGGTAGATTGATCATGAGAAATGTTCATTTGGAGAACGTGTTTCGTCCCGTTTAGTGACTGGTGATTTGTTGGTACGGCCTGCATGCCAGTGTAGAACTAGCATATTCGGATGACGTTCCTGATCAAGCATGTTAGTCTTATTTTAATGTCATATATTGTACATAATCTGTTATTGTAAAAATTCGTTGTATAATTTTGGAAAACCCAATTACTTTTAATAAATTTTTTAATAAATTTGACATTTTATTTTGTTCTACCTATGATCTCTGTTAATCATATAAATGCTACACAATAAAAATAGAAATGATGGGTTCACAAAGTTCTTAAAAATTAGTACCACACTAGCAACCTTCCTTGACTCTATTGATTTAATAAATATCGTAGACAGTGGCTCGCAAATCTCCTCTTTGCATTCTTTAAGCACCCTGACAAACACTTCATCCGGTTATTGGGGATTTGTTTGGATTGAGTTTTACTATTTGTTTAATTACATCTTCCCTGGTAACTGCTAAACTAGTCAACCTGTCCTCGTCCCCCACCCGCATAGATTTGTTCGGCTGAAGGCATATTGTTAAGTTCCTCTTTGGTAAATACATAGATAAAATATTGATTAAAAATACTACTCATCTCTTCGTCATTATCCGTTTTCTGACCTTTCTCAGTTTTAAATGGACCTATCCTTTCAACAATCCTTGTTCGGTATTACTGAAAAAACCCTTTTGGATTTGTCTTTGCTTGCCCTGCTACTCGTACTTCATAATTTCTTTTTGCCCTTCTTATCTCTTCTTTTAACATTTCTAACCAGTTGTTCGAATTCCTGTTCTAAATAGACTTTCCCACTCCTAATCCTTTTGTACCACACCCTTTTTTTACCTCTAAAGTTCTTCAGTTCCTTTGTTATCCATTTACATAAGAACATAAGAACAAAGGCAACTGCAGAAGGCCTATTGGCCCATACGAGGCAGCTCCTATTTATAACCACCCAATCCCACTCATATACATGTCCAACCCATGCTTGAAACAATCGAGGGACCCCACCTCCACAATGTTACGCGGCAGTTGGTTCCACAAATCAACAACCCTGTTACTGAACCAGTATTTACCAAAGTCTTTCCTAAATCTAAACTTATCCAATTTATACCCATTGTTTCGCGTTCTGTCCTGTGTTGATACTTTCAATACCCTATTAATATCCCCTTTGTTATGTCCATTCATCCACTTGTAAACCTCTATCATGTCACCCCTAACTCTTCGCCTTTCCAGTGAATGCAAATTAAGCTTTGTTAATCTTTCTTCATATGAAAGATTTCTAATTTGGGGAATTAACTTAGTCATCCTACGCTGGACACGTTCAAGTGAATTTATATCCATTCTATAATATGGCGACCAAAACTGAACTGCATAATCTAAATGGGGCCTAACCAGAGCAAGATATAGCTTGAGAACCACACCAGGTGTCTTGTTACTTACGCTGCGATTAATAAATCCGAGTGTCCTATTTGCCTTATTACGAACATTTATGCATTGATCCTTTTGTTTTAAATTCTTACTAATTATAACTCCCAGATCCCTTTCGCAATCCGACTTCGCAATCTCAACACCATCTAGCTCGTATCTTGTAACTCTATCATCATTACCTAGCCTCAGAACTTTACATTTATCAGCATTAAACTGCATCTGCCAGTCCTTTGACCATTTCAAAACCCTATCTAGATCAACTTGAAGTGATAGTGAGTCCTCCTCCGAATTAATTTCCCTACCGATTTTCGTATCATCGGCAAATTTGCAAATGTTGCTACTCAAACCTGAATCTAAATCATTTATATATATTATAAACAACAGAGGTCCCAAGACAGAGCCTTGAGGCACTCCACTTACAACATTTTCCCACTCTGACTTGACTCCATTTATACTAACTCTCTGTTTCCTTTGGTATAGCCATGCCCTAATCCAGCTTAATATAGCACCCCCAATACCATGAGCCTCTATCTTTTTAATCAGTCTTTCATGTGGCACTGTATCGAAAGCTTTGCTAAAGTCAAGGTACACAACATCACAATCCTTACCACTATCAACTGCCTCAACTATGCTAGAATAAAAAGATAACAAATTTGTTAAACATGAACGGCCATTTATAAAACCATGTTGCGACTCAATTATTAATTTATGTTTTTCAAGATGAAGACGAATTTTATTTGCTATTATAGATTCGAGTAACTTTCCCACAATAGACGTTAGGCTAATTGGTCGATAGTTAGACGCAAGTGATCTATCTCCTTTCTTAAAAACTGGTATCACATTAGCAACTTTCCAAAACTCTGGCACTCTGCCTGACTCTATTGATTTATTAAATATGATTGACAGTGGGTCACAAAGCTCCTCTTTGCATTCTTTCAGCACTCTGGCAAACACTTCATCCGGCCCTGGGGATTTGTTTGGTTTGAGTTTTACTATTTGTTTAAGAACATCCTCCCTGGTAACTGCTAAACTCGTCAACCTGTCCTCGTCCCCACCCACATAGACTTGTTGGGCTGAAGGCATATTGTTAAGTTCCTCTTTAGTAAATACAGATACAAAATATTTATTAAAAATACTACTCATCTCTTCATCACTATCTGTTATTTGACCTGTCTCAGTTTTTAATGGACCTATCCTTTCCCTAGTCTTAGTTCGATATAACTGAAAAAACCCTTTAGGATTTGTCTTTGCTTGCCCTGCTATACGAACTTCATAGTTTCTTTTTGCTTTCCTTATCTCTTTTTTAACATTTCTAACTAGTTGTACGAATTCCTGTTCTAAAGTGACCTCCCCATTTTTAATCCTTTTGTACCAAGCTCTCTTTTTACCTATAAGATTCTTCAAATTCTTTGTTATCCACTTTGGGTCATTAGTAATCGATCTATTCAATTTGTGTGGTATACTACGTTCCTGTGCTTTGTTTAGAATATTCTTAAATACGTTATAAATTGAATCTACATCGAAATCCCCATTTACATCACCTATCGCTGGGTTCATGTCTCGCTCCAAGACCGGCCACACCCCATACCCAAGACTTTCCAATCAATTTGACCCAAAAAATTTCTTAGGCTATTAAAATCAGCTTTTCGAAAATCTGGCACTTTAACAGAATTTTCTCCTACAGGTCTATTCCATTCTATGCCAAATCTGATTTCTTTGTGATCACTGTTCCCTAGCTCACTCCCTATTTCGATGTCATTAATTTGTGTTTCCCTGTTAGTTAACACTAAATCTAAAATATTATTTTCCCGTGTTGGTTCCTTACTAAATCTAAAATATTATTTTCCCGTGTTGGTTCCACAGTTCCTTTCCCGTGATTTGTGGGTCACTAGTATTTGATCTATTCAATTTGCATGGTATACTGCGTTCTTGTGGTTTGTTTAGAATATCTTTAAATGTTATATTTTGAATCCACATAAGTCCCTTTTTACGTCACCTATCGCTGGGTTCACGTCTCATTCCAAGACCGGCCCATCCCCCATGCCCAATACTTTCCAATCTATTTGACCCAAAAAATTTCTTAGGCTATTAAAATCAGCTTTTGGAAATCCTTTCACTTTAACTGAATTTTCTCCTACAAATCTATTTCATTCTATGCTAAATCTGATTTCTTTTTTATCACTATTCCCTAGCTCACTCCCTATTTCGATGTCATTAATTTGTGTTCTCTCTGTTAGTTAACACCAAATCTAAAATATTATTTTTCCGCATTGGATCCTTCATGTGTTGCGTAAGAAAGCAATCGTCAATTAATTCTAAAAAAAACTCCTGCTTCATTATTCCCTGTTCTGTTAAACCAATTTAGTCCAATAAAATTAAAGTCACCCATGACACAAATAATGCTAGACCTAGATGCTCTAGATATTTTATCCCATAGGTGCTTTGCTTCCATCCTGTCTAAGTTCGGTGGCCTGTATAGAACTCCTATTATAAGATTATTTGATTTTTAGTTTAATTCTAGCCAATTAGTTTCTGTGTGGCTCAGTTTTGATTCCCTCTTTGAGACTACATTTCAAATTTTCCCAAACATATATGGGTTCTCACTCTCCTCGTCTAATTTTTGTATATGTGTTTCCAACCCGTCCTCGCAAATTCGTATAGTCAATATTGACTTAATAAATACGTGCATAGGTGACATACTAAACATAATAGTTTACCTTGAAAAGCTTCATAGAAAACATCTACCTTACCTAACCTTGTTAGTATGTTAAGATAAGCATCTTATAGCTTCGTAATTACAATTGTTACTTAACCTATTATAGGTATAGGTTAAGTAATAATTGTAATTAGTATGTTAAGATAAGCTTCTTATACCTTCGTAATTACAATTGTTACTTAACCTATTATAGGTATAGGTTAAGTAATAATTGTAATTACGAAGCAATAAGATGCTTATCTTAACATACTAACAAGGTTAGGTAAGGTCGGAATTTTCTATGAAGCTTTTCAAGGTAAACTATTATGTTTAGTATATCACCTATGCACTTATTTAATAAGTCAATATTGACTATACGAATTTGCGAGGACGGGTTGGTGTGAAATAGTTTTTATCCATTTATTTGATATTCAGCATATAGTTCTCTATTCTCTACAATCATCCACTTTTCGGTTAGTGCAATAATATCTATTTTTCTGTGATACAAGTGCATTTAAATCGTATATTTTGTTTCTTAGACTCCTGCTGTTCGTGTAATATACCCAAAGTGTATTATTATTTTGTTGCCCAACTCCTCAAAATGTTTAATAAAAGTACTACTCACTCCTTCGTCATTATCCAATATCTGACCTATCTCTGTTTTTAATGGAACTATTCTTTCTTTAATCTTTGTTAGATATAACAGGAAAAAACTTTAAGATTTGACTTTGCCCTCCCTGCTATGCGAACTTCATAGATTCTGATTGCCCTCCTTATCTCTTTTTTTTACATTTTAACCAGATGAATGAATTCGTGTTAAGTGACGTCCACATTCTTATTCAACTTATATCAAGATCTCTTTCTACCTATAAGGATCTTCAGATTCTTTGTTATCCATTTCGGGTCATTGGTATTCGATCTGTTAAATTTGTATGATACTACGTTCCTTTGATTTGCTTAGAATATTTTAATAAGTTATGTTTAAAATCGAAAGGGATCTAGGAGTTATGATTAGTAAGAATTTATTCCAAAAGAAACACATAAATGTTCGTAATAAGGCAAATAGGACACTGGAATTTATTAATCGAACGTTACTAATAAGACACCTGGTGTTGTTTATCAGCTTTTGATGACAAGTTAATCCTCCAAATTAGAAATGTAATATGAAGCAAGATGACAAAGGTAAATTACATTCTCTGGAAAGACGAAGAAAAGGTGTCATGAGAACGGTGTATAAGTGTATGAATGGGCATAACAAGGGAATATTATTAGGGTAAAAGTATTAACACAAGAGAGAACACGAAATAATGGGTTATAATTGGATAGGTTAGATTTAGGAAAGACCAGGGTAAATACTGGTTTGGTAGTTGTTGAGTTGTGCAACTAATTACCACGTAACATATGAGAAGAAGGATCCCTTGATTGTTTCAAGCAGTATTTAGACATATATATGAATGATATTGGGTGCTTATATATAGGAACTGCCTCGTGTTGGCAGCGCCCAATAAGACCTATGCAGTTACCTTAGACGTATGCCCATCCAGTATAATCCCTCGAGATGAGAGTGTATGTATGATCTTACGGAGGTTTTTGTTAAAAGATTTACTTGCGAATAAGCCTCTACGCATCTTGAAAGATCATGATCGATCTTGTGCTTAGGTTTGTTGCAGACTTATTGATCTCTTCACCTTTCAAATATCTCACAGAGGAATTTGTGATTGAAAAGGGGACGGGGCTAAGATAAAGATAAACTGTTTTAACAGGATGCGTTGTTTTTTTTTTTTTTTATGTTTTCTTGGTAGTGTATCTGCACGAAAAATTGGTGTTACACATTGATTTGTGTCGACACATGTAGAGTTACTCTCCTAATTTAAGGATGCTCTACAGCTTGAACTTTTTTGTAGAACATTTTATTGAAAGAACTTTTTCTAGTGTCAGAGAAGTTAACAGATGGAATGCATTAGGCAGTGATGTTGTGGAGGCTGACTCCATACACAGTTTCAAATATAGAGATGATAGAGTCAATAGGCTCCAGAAATCTGTACACCAGTAGATTGACAGTTGAGAGGCAGAACCAAAGAGCCAAAGCTCAATCCCTGCGAGCACCTAAGGTGAGTACAACTAGGTGAGTTCAACTAGGTGAGTACACAAACACACACACCACAAGCCTAATCAACACAACAGTACAATGTTAGTATTCAAGGTAACATCACTTTACAGCGAACGTCGACATACATAGTTTTTGTCTTCTGTTCATTCCGCGTTATTTTTGTATACACACTCTCTTCTCTTCATATCTCCTCTCTCTCTGACTCTCTCTCACTTGTCCACTCTACTCTCTCTCTCTACCTCCTCTCTCATCCTCTCTCTCTCTCTCTCTCCTCTCTCTACTTCCTCTTCCCTCCCTC
>WNGS01045534.1:118873-129122 GCA_020271785.1 Procambarus virginalis
CCCTCTACCTAAGCCCCTTCCTTTTCCCTCTGACGGCTAAATGAACCACAGGAAAAATGAGAAAGGGGGAAGTAGAAGAGGCACCACGAATACTCACCGCTGACACAGTCTTGGTGGGGGAATTATCGATTATCGACACTGCATGCGAGGGAGGAAAGGGAACAGAGCGGGATGGAAACAGGGAAAGGAATGAGGAAAAAGGGGAAACAATTTAAAGAAGACGGCAGGTGCAAGAGCACTAGCAAGTGAGGTGAAGGGTGAGGGAGGGGTGGAGGGAAGTTGTAATAGTATGCATCCATCAGTCTCAGGAGACTATGGAGTGACGCTCTGGTTGTGGCTCTGCAGTTAACTCTTCAGGACGCAAAGCCAGGATAGGTTGATACGGATTAGAAGCTGTTACCCATGCAGCAGGTCCCTCCCTCTCTCCAGGGCGCAAAGTCAGGGTAGGTTGTTACGGGAGGGAGAAACTCTCATCCATGGAGGAAAAGAAGAAGAGAATATAAAAGCAAGTTGAAAATAAATGTGTGACGCATAGAGAAAGTGGTAAGTCTCTATATAAAATGATCCCGGATCAATGCCCACCTTCTAGTCTCCTTTCAGAGTCTTGAAAGAATGGAAGCTAAAGTAAAGCACAGCAGTTGTTCAATTATTCGAGGTTGTGGCGCTGCAAACAAGTCGCGTGTTCACAAGGAACGGAAAATGAGGTTCAACTTCTCCCATTCTAAACTCGACTCTTTAAGAGATGTCGACATTTGTCACGAGAATAATCTGAATTAGAAAGATAACAAGGTTCACATTCTGAAGCACGAGAAACTTGAACGGATTGGAAAGAGTGCTCTTGATCGTCTCATGAACATTACACCATTGTCTTCTTCCTTTAGTATGCTACCCATTCAAAGCCTGTATGTTCCTTCTTCTTCAGTAAACAATATGCTGTTTCAGCAAGGCCTGTATAACCTGCCTCTCATCTCATCTGAGGATGAGGACAAATTCGAAAAGCGATACCAGAGCTTGGAGAAGACGGGACGGAAAGCTGTTGATCGCCTCATGAACTTTACAAATGTAAAAAAATTGCAAAAAGGCACACTTCCCTGCTGGCCTCCGTGCTCCTGTATCCTTCAAATAATATGTTGCCACAGCAAAGCCAGCATGTCCAGTTTACTTCAGGGATTGATGACCTACAGTTAGCAGGACCTCCATACTGCCTCCAATGTCTCCTTTGCCCGAGAACGACAGACAGGAAAATCCTGCCAAGATTTCACAATCCCCTAATGGTTGGCCAACTACAGGTGATGACCTATAGTTCCTGCAGGACCTCTATGTACCGCCTCCAATGTCTCCTTTGCACGACGAATACAAAAAGGCAATTCCTGCCACGTTTTCAACTAGTCAGAGTGTAAGGTCTCCTACAATGTTTGATTACATTCAGTTCCTGGAAGATCTCTGTGCATCGTCACCTATCATTACATAGCACGAGGAAGACAGGTAAGAAATTCCTGCCAGGTGTTCTACTGGCCAAAGTGTAAAGTCTCCTGTACGGAGTGATAAAATTCTGTTCATGGAAGATATCTGTGCACCATTTCCCATCTGAACACCTACCTTGAACACGAGGACGACAGACAGGTAATTCCTGCCAAGTGTTCAACTACCCACGTTAGATCTCCTACAGAGATTGATGTTCTGCAGTTCCTGGAACATCTCTGTGCAACGCCACCCTTCTGTCCCTTTCATGAGGAAGACAGCCAGTTAATTCCTGAGAAATGTTCACCTGGTCATCGTATTTGGTCTTTGGGCATTGAAAATCAACAGTCCCTGCAAGACCTTCATGTACACCCATCCCTTTATACTCCCATCTGTCCTTTACATGATCACATCGGATAGGAAATTCCAGCAAAGTGCTCACCTGGTCATCGTGTTCGGTCTCCTTTAGATATTCATGACCAGCCATTCCTAGAAGAATTTTTTTACCGCATGCCACCTCTATGCACGACGACGACAAATAGTTAATCTCTGCCAGGTGTTCAGCTAACCACAGTATTCCGTCTCCTTCAGAGACTGATGTACTGCATTCCATCGCACCTTTGCAGGAGGACAACGGTCAGTTCCTGCCTGAGATATGTTCACTTGTCCCATGTATGCTTTCTTCTTCGGGAAATGATGGCCTGCTGTTCATGCCTCCCTTCTCTCCTTTATACTATGGCATTCAACGCCGGATTCCTGTACCGGATAAGTCTCCCCAGCAACCTTCAGCCAACCGACATGTAGAATATTTTGTCACCAAGAAGGATCCAGATTACCAAAAATCATTGAAATATATTTTCATCAAGAAGGAGCGAGTCAATCATCGGAATGACCACTTCTCAATCAATGAGAGCGAACAACCTCAACTCATCAAAAAGTTAGCAAACTTTCTTAAGCAAGGACTCAAGCTCCAATCTAAAGGCTAGGAGTGAGCTAGCTGATCCATCTGGAGGAGTTATATTTAACGGTTTTTGGGTTTGAAGTTTTATAGCTCTTTCTGGCTTAGCATAATTTTCCGTAAGGAGCTGTACTGCATTATCATATCCATCACCTGATAATGTTAAATTACAGACCACGTTTAATGCTTCAACCTTTAAGACATCCTGCAAATATGTAAATTTTGTGGTCTTTGCTATATTAGCATTAGAATCCACTGAATCGACACATTTGTTCCAGAAGTTATTCCAACCTTCGTCCTCTGTACCAGAGAAAATTGGTAGTCTGAGGTAATCATCAGGTAATTTGACTTCTGGTTGTTTCGGGTTTTGGGAAGCTGTGGCTGAAATGTTTGTAGTGGCCTTGTGTTTGACTATTAACTTGACAAAGTGTTGTAACTTTGTATTGCATCTTCATAATCTACATTTTCTTGTACGACAGCTTCCATTGCTTCTTTGTCGATGTTAGTATCAGCAAGAACATCCTGATATTTCTGGATTTGGTTTCTTACATGCTCAAATTTGCTCTCTGCAACCTTATGATGGCCCTCCAGTTCTACATAATAAACTGGAGTTTGGTTACATAAATCATCGCATTTACTGATCTGTCAGGTTAAGTGGTCTTTCATACCTGCGAGGGTCGCTTTTACATTTTTCGCATTAGACATGATGGCTGTATTTGCTAGCCGTGTTGCAATTGTACTAGGGCCAAGTCTTGATGGGCTTTTATTTGGACTGTAACTAGTGCTTGAGCTAGTAGAGATACTAGATTCTGAACTAGAGCTCTTTTTCATTTAAATACACATTATATATAATCATACACACTATAATTTGAGTGGTAACCTTGTATCTATGCTGGTTTTACCTCATGTTAGCTCCTCAAAATCACTCTTAGTTGGTACAGAGACACAGGTCAACACTCAAAAGTGAAATGATTATAGTTAAATTATTACTATAGTTATGGTAATATTATGTAGACAACACAACTCGGGTTGTCTTAAGAAACTGCATAAAAATATGTTCTTGCTAGGTTGTAACATAGGTTTAACTCTAGACAAGTGTCTACAGTTTAACCTATTGTTAAGTTGAAGAGTAGTTGAAGTAGTATTAAGTTGAAGAGTTGTCTCCACTCCACTTGGCTGGAGCGTCCTTCTAGCGGGACTACTCTTGGGTGCTGAAACAATTAAGTTTTGTCACCTTCTTCGACTTCTACTTCGTCAACCTTTTCAGGTAGGGCTTTTAGAAGTGTGGAAGAAATAAGAACATAAGAACAAAGGTAACTGCAGAAGGCCTATTGCCCCAAACGAGGCAGCTCCTATCTATAACCACCCATTCCCACTCATATACATGTCCAACCCACACTTGAAACAATCGATGGACCCCACCTCCACCACGTTACGCGGTAATTGGTTCCACAAATCAACAACCCTGTTACCGAACCAATATTTACCCAAGTCTTTCCTAAATCTAAACTTATCCAAATTATACCCATTGTTTCGTGTTCTGTCTTGTGTTGATACTTTTAAAGCCCTTGATAGTAAAGTAAATCTGGATGCATCAGATTGGATAATCCAAGTACATATTTGACGCAAATTACCCAGTGACATACTGAATAAGTTGTTTGTCTTACTTAACAAATATTCTCTGATAGTAAAGGAGATAACAGAAGGTTTGCGATCCATCATAGAAAGACAACGAAATAACACAGATGGAAAATCAACATCTAAACATTCTTTAACCACTAATAGTAAGTAACAGAGTACAACCAGTACTCCAAATAAATCTAAAACAACTTCCCCATCCCCAAGGTGGAGACAAGGCAGTGTGGGCACATATGCAGTGGGTCCCTCCAAACCTACAGTTAAATGTGTCACCCAATACAGTGACTCCCCAAGTTGCTGTTAACGTCTGGAGGCCATGTGTGTTCTGTGAAGAACAACTTACCATGTACAACTGCAAAAGCTTACCCTGATCATGCTACACATATAAAACGACTCAAGGAGTTACGTAAATGCACCAGGTGTATAAGGTCACATAATCCCGACACCTGTGCAACTCAAATGCGCACCTGTAATAGGTGCCATAAGGGTCAACACCATACAGCATTCTGTGGGGACTCAAGTACAAAGTCTCCCAAAAGACAAGTGGAGGAAGGAACTTCCACTTCAGTCCAGCTCTGTACCATACTGCCCGACATAAGTGTCTTGTCAACAAGGTCTGATCATAAATCATCTCTACCCACTGCTCAATTGATCATTATAAACGGAACTTCCAAGGTCACCATACGTGGATTATTTGACCATGGATCCCAAATAACTTTTATCTCAAAAGAGTTGGTAGATGCCTTGAAACTCAACCCTGTATGAGAGACAAGAATAGACATAGCAGGATTCCTGACTATCTCAGGAGCCCAAGTCTTTAAGGTAGTACAACCTAAAGTACGTTTAAGTGGTTATGTCCGACCAGTACAAGCTCTTGTAGTAGATAAATTCCCATCAGACCTGCATGTGTCTGGTCTAGGGACAACAGCCAAATTCTTGGAAGAAAAGGGAATTAAATTGGCTGACAAAATCACATCAGACAACCTCTCCAACATTGGTATCCTTATCGGCTCAGATGTCTACCATTAGTTTATCAAAAGCTGAAGCAACCCACACCTGTAGACCACCAACATGCCAACCCAGTAATGGTTGCATGACTAGGAGAACAGTCTCCACTACAATTCAGAGACATGTACGAGGAAGAGCTTGATCCCCCTCTACATAAATTATGGGACCTGACAACTCTCGACATTGTCCCTGAACAGCCTAGTACAGATGACGATTGGACTTATGAACAATACCTAGACTCTGTTGTCTACAGAGATAATCAATACTGGGTCAGGTTACCATGGAAGCGGAATCACCCTCAGCTACCCATCAACCATTTTATGGCACAAAATCAATTTAGGTCACAGATGATGAGCTTACAAAGACATCCTGAGAACTTGAAATTGTATCATGAAATAATCAAGAAACAACTCGATGACAAATTTATCGGAGTTGTAACAAATGATAACTCAAAGGAAGGACACTACTTGCCACATTACCCTGTACTGAAAAATTCAGCTACTACCCCCACTATGGATAGTATTTAGCTGCAGTGCTAAGACTAAGCAGAATAGTGTTTCCTTAAATGACTGCCTTCAAACTGGCCCTAGCCTGACACAAAGATTTTGCGTCGTGCCGTTTAAGTTCTGTATCGGGACTTACGCATTCATGGCAGACATCAGTAAAGCCTTCCTTAGGATAAGTCTCCAAGAAGACTGTAACTACACCAAGTTCCTATGGATCAAGGATCCTAACAATCCAAACAATGAATTAATCACTTACAGGTTTGCATCTGTTTTGTTTGATGCAACATTTTCTCTGTTTCTGCTTCAAGCTACCTTAGACACGCACTTAAAAAAGTCTAATAGCCCAAATAAAACAGAAATTAACAATAACTTGTATGTGGACAATTTCGAAGGAACAACTAGCAGTGAAAGTAAACTGCTAAACGTATACCACGAGGCCAATCGAAAATTAATGAGAGCAAATATGCCTCTCCAGTCGTGGGTCTCCAACACTGCCAAATTAAATCAACTGATCAAAACTGATTTTCCCGACTACCAGGTACTCGAAAAGACAAAAGTACTAGGCGTCAAATGGGATACGACACCAGATCAGTTGACAATCAAGTTGGTGCCCGCCAAACACACACCGAAACTATAACGTTGGTATAACGTTCGAACAAGTTTTAACACCTTCTAACCAGTTATAACAACCAATATAGCAAGTTGTAACAACGTTCTAATATGTTATAAACATATTAAGCCAGGATATAACAACTTTATTACAAGTTGTAACAAGTGGAAAGTAGAGAGTTTCGGTTTGTGTTTCCAGGGTGGAGCCAGATACCACCAACCTAACAATGAGAAAATTACTCTCACAAGTCAGCAAACCCTTCGATCCATTGGGACTATTAAGTTCAATCTTAATAAATGGGAAGTTGATAATGCAGGAATGTTGGCAACAAAAGATAGGCTGGGATGATCTTCTCACACCTACCTTACAAGAAAAGTGGCAAGGGCTAGTGAAAGATTTAGGTATCCTAGTCTGTCAAGTTCCCTCGGAACACAGTAAATGAAAAGGAACCAATTAAGTTTTACGTATTCTGTGATGCCTCAGGAAAAGCTTATGGCACAGTAGCCTATGTGGTCTTAAATGGGCAAGCAAATTTGCTCACATCAAAGACCAGAGTGGCACTGCTAAAGAAACGATCATTGTCACAACTGGAATTAATAACCTTACTGCTAGGTGTAAGATTGGCTCATTGTCTGATCAAGGCCTTAAGCAACATCCACTTTGAAAAAACAGTGGTATGGTCAGATAATGAGGCAGTACTACAGTGTGTTAAAAAAAAATAATAGTAAAAATCCTTATGTGAGTAACCGCGTTAAGGAAATACAAAAGTTGTCGGCAGGGTATAAACTGAGATATGTACCCACCAAAGAGAATCCAGCTGACTATCTCTCCCGAGGCCTGACTTTACAGCAATTAACAAAGGCAGAGATGTGGTTCAATGGATCTCAGTGGCTAGTCAGCGACCAGTGGCCTGAACAAAAGCCACAAGTCATTGTGACCAATGTTACTGTTCCCACTGAGAACCCAGAACCACCTCGGACTTTGGTAATTGATACTCTGAACTAAACAAACTAATAGGTGTCACCCAAGTAGTGTTTGATTTTCTAAAGAAAATTAGAATCAAGCATAAATTCCCTAGTGCCCGAAGGTACTGGGTCAAAAGAGCTCAGACAGATACATTCGGGACAGAATTTGACAATGTCCCTAAGAAGCTACAAAATGATCTGGGTCTCTGGGTAAACGCCAGCAGTTATAACATGATCAGATGTGGAGGCCGCTTACAGCATGCGGACATAGATCAGGCCGCAAAAAATCCAATATTGCATCCTCGTCACCACATAGTAAGCAAACTAATTGTGTTACACATACACAAATACAACACTCTGCATCATGTGGTATTAGATACTCTCACAGACTTAAGACAACAGTATGGGCTGCCCCAAGGTAGGCAGACTGTAAAATCCATAATTAAATCCTGTGTTATTTGTCGGGGATACGATACCAGAATGTGTCCACATCCAGGACCTCCTCCACTCCCAAAGGAACGAGTTGTACATATCCGTCCCTTTGAGACTACAGGAGTAGATTTCACAGGAGCAGTGACACTAACAGGCACCAAGGACAAAAACCCAGTAAAGGCATATAGCTTTCTTTTCACTTGTAACACAACAAGGGCAATCCATCTAGAAGTGACTCCCGATATGAGTGCCAAGACATTCTTACAGGTTTTCCGCAGGTTTGCTTCACGTTGATCCTGTCCTAAGTTAATGATCTCAGACAATGGGTCAAACTTAGTGGCAGGAGAAGCATGTACTAGGAAAATCTGGACACACCCAAAGGTGTGTACTGCTCGAAATCAATGGCAGTGCCACTGAAAATTCATACCTCCCAGAGCACCATGGCATGGAGGCTTCTCTGAATGCATGATTGGTGTGGTGAAACGTTCTCTAGGGAAAACCCTACACCACCAAAAGATTAACCTTCAGGAGCTCCAAACCGTTGCCATAGAGACTAAGGCTCGAGTTAATAACCGACCACTTACTTACCTCTCTGATGATGTTTTGTAGTGTGAACCATTAAGTCCAGCTCATCTGATGTATGGGAAACCTCTCAGAACCCTAGTGTCCCTTACGAACGAGGAACCAGAGGATCCTTCATATGTCTGAGAGAGTAATTTGGTTCAATGTTTCAAACATCTGTCAGGGGTGATAAGTCGGTGGAATGACGTATGGACTCGAGAATATCTTACTGCTCTGAGGGAGTATCATTAAGGGGCAAACAAACCCTACAACAGAATTAACTTGCACACTGGTGATATAGTTCTGGTCGACAGCGATGGGCCACGCTCAGAGAGGCCTATAGGACAAATCGTCTCTGTTCATCCAGACAGTCAGGGCATCTTGAGAATAGTGAAAGTAAAATGCCGAGGCAACACTACTCTCAAAACATTAGAGAAATTAGTTCCTTTAGAACTAGCAGGAAAAGAAGATGTTCAACGACTTCCAGCCCAGCACCCTAAGAGCCAGTAAGGGACATCCATCCCGAGCGGACTGCTGCACAACAATGCAAGCTCAAATTAAAGCAACACTATAATTCTGAAGGAGAGGAATAAAGTGTTCGCAGTCCTTACCGAGACTCTGACCCGAGTTCCCCCCCCCCCTCCTCCCCCGAAATTATGTCGGAAATCCGACACACAAAATAATACAGTTACCCCATAAAGAAATCAGAGAATGGGTATTCCGTGACGACAACCAACAGACGAAATATATTAAACTCTTATTTCTTTTAAACCTAAGTCTAGTATTTAAACTCAATAAAAAAGTGTTCACTAGGACTGAATATAATTTCCAACACCAGGAATATACCTTAACTCCCTATTCCTTAATCATAAATAAAACCACCAAATATTTTAGGACGTCTCCCCTAGGAAGGCGTTCTCATGTATGCCACCACAGAATGAGAGTTGTTGCCCGGCTGGCTACGTGCTGACGTGGCGGTACTGACATGGGGGGCCTTCAACTTCCTCCTGTTCTGCGTCAGAATTCCGTGGGTCTGGAGTTCTCTGGTAAGGCTGGTTATCCAGCCGTTGAGTTAGTGATGTGTGACATGCTTCGTGTCCCCGTGTAGGCTGTCTATGGAGTTCAGCTTGTTACGGCCCACCGAGTGATTGTCAAGTTCGTGAGGGAGGAGGAGTATCGGGACTTCCTTCGTCGGTACGAGGGCGTTCGTTGCCGATGCCGGATGGCGCTGGCTCCGTTGCAGTTTCGGACCGCAGTGGTGCCTGACTTATGTCAGTGTGCACGGTGCGCCCCTGGAGTCCCCTGAAGACCTTCTCCGGCGCTTCTTTGGGAGGTATGGTACTGTCATCAGTGTGCGGGTGAACACGTACGCTTTCCTCGGGGAAGTATGCTGGGAAGCGGACGAACATCCGTACCTAGGTATGCGCCTGCGGTCGGATATCTCCATCTTCTGTCCGGCTGCTGGGTACTACGTTCGGGTGTATTATGCCCAGCAGCCCCGTACCTGTTTCCGATGTGGCAGTTAGGGCATCAGGCTGCGAGTGCTCTGAGGCCCCTGCTGCACCTGTCAACTTGTTCCAGGAAGAGGATTTCCCGCCGCTCCCTCGGGCGTGGATTCCGGAGATGAGGTGGGGCAGGTCCTGTTCGCTGCTGATGCAGCCCCCCCTGGCGTCACCCGACATGCCCCCGGGGTTGCTGTCCCTCCTCCGGGTGTTGAGTGGCTCCTGTCTCTGGTCCCTTCGCTGTGCCAGTTGCTCCCGAGGGTCTCCCGGATGGTCTCTGCGAGTCGTCTACGTCTTCCTCGTCTCCTGCTGCTGCGCCTGGATCTGAACCCTCGCCTGGCGTTACGGCTGTGCTCGGTGTTGGGGAGGATGCGGAGCGTCCTGTTGTGTGCGGCCCGGTTCCACATGTGGTTGAGGGCTGCTGCTGTACTGCATCGGGCGCCGGTTTGCCCGGTTCGTGAGACCCGTGGTTCTGGGTCCGCCTCCGGGTGGGGATGTGCGGCCCGTGCCAAAGCGATCCAGGCGTTCTTCTACTGCTTGGGCTGATGTGTGGACTACGACGCAGGTGGAGCTTCGGGCGATGATGTGGCGATCCCGGGTGCCTCGCG
>WNGS01045534.1:130390-152339 GCA_020271785.1 Procambarus virginalis
TGGCCAGGTATGGTTAATGATGTCAAACAACATGTCAAACTGTTGTCACGTGTGTCAGATGGCGGCAAACCGAAAGTCTCTATCCCCAGAGCACATACACCCATCCCGGTGCCTGTGGAACCTTTCCACAGACTATTATTGACTGTGTTGGTCCTTTACCTCGGACCAGTTCCGGCAACGCTATATACTTAACCATCCTGTGCCTACCACCAGATTCCCCATAGCAGTTCCAGTAAAGAAACATTACGGCTGCTACAGTGGTGAAAAATTTGCTGAAGATCTTCAACCAGTATGGATTTCTGAGGGAGATTCAGAGCGACTGTGGCACCAACTTCACCAGTGATCTCTTCAAACGGACACTGGAAGAGTTCAACATCAAACAGGTACTGTCCAGCCCCTATCATCCTGCTTCACAGGGTTCTCTCGAGCGTAGTCATCAGACTATCAAGGCACTCCTAAAAAAGTTTTGTAATGAGACCTCAAAGGATTGGGATAAGCAACTTGATCTCATCATGTGTATTTTCAGAAGTCTTCCCAATGAGTCACTAGGAGTATCTCCTTATGAGATGCTCTACGGACGTAAGTGCCGTACTCCTCTCAAGGCTTTCAAGGACTCTCTACGTGATGCCACCTTCAGTGAGCATCAGAATGTGCCCCAGTTTCTTCAAAACCTCCAACACATTCTCGAGAGGGTGCATTCCTTTGCTAAGAACAACCTACTGAAAGCCCAAGAGAGGATGAAGACTCATTACGACCAGCACAGCCAAGTAAGGAAATTTAAACCGGGAGACTTCGTACTTGCCTATTTCCCTATCCTAGGTTCTCCTTTACAAAACAGGTTTTCAGGACCCTACCGTGTCAAGGAGTGCAGAAATAATCACAACTACGTTCTCGAGACCCCGATAGGCGGCGGAAGACCCAGTTGTGCCACGACAACCTTCTGAAGCTATATCATGGTACTCCTCCCACTGTGCTAATCAACTACTCCACCTTTACAGGTCCATACAGCCACAGTGAGACCTTCCCTGCTTCTCCTCCCGAAAGCACTGACACTCAGGTAGTGCTTTCCAACTCGGAAATCCTTACTGATATCCATAATTACTTTCAGGAGAATAATAGTGCTCCTTTACCATGTTCTAATACTACTCCCGCCTCGCCAGATATCACCAAGCCTTTCATCCTCCATGTCAACGCCAGTGATACCGGCATCGGGGGTGACATGATACAACAACACGGCGAAGAGATCCTATCTACTGGCCACCAGGGCCTTCAGCACGATCAAAAAGGAGCTGCTCATCGTACTGAACAGGCAGCACTTTGCACCATACCTGCAAAGTATTCGGTCTACCACCATCTACACAGACCACAACCCTCTCCACTTCCTGCAGCCAGCCCAACTCAACGATCGACCACGTCTATGATGGGCTTGCTAGCTGCAGAATTTCATCCTGGAGATTGCTACCCCCAGGAGTCTGACTACATCATATCAGACGCCCTCTCCAGCGTCACTGAGGTAGAGACAACTCCACCTACCACTCTACCTCCCGAAAACGTGACTTCTTCCATAACCGCAGGCTTCGGGGGAGAGTTGTGACGATAATCTCTTTCAAGAGAGATTTAGCCTGCTCTTCCCTTCAAAAGTCACGTCTATTGCTACATTCAAGATACGTTCATCAGTAGCAAAACGTTTGTCAAGGCAGCACACCTGCATACCCCCCCCCTCCTGCAACCCCCCACACTCCTCACCGGCTCAGCGCAACACTTCAACGAGCTAACGACCAGTCTTCACTTCCCTGTATTTCGATTGGTTGGTCAAGATCACGCCACTCCTGCTTCGCACCACGCACGCCATCTACCCAAGTCAACGTCTAGGTCGCGCCACGCGACTTTCCTCAGAATATTCTTGTGCTCGACGCTGTGAACAACTAATTGATATACCTCGTGTATCAAGTAGAGGTTCTTAGCTTTCGCTAATATTACCAGCACCATTTATTAATTCTTTGTATTCATGTTAACGTAACCAGTCTCTTAATCATTTTTGTTATATGTTTTTTCACTTGTTATTTTTTGCACTATTTCAATGCCATGGAATTGTTTTTATTTAAATTTGTTTTCTAGAGTAATTAAATTTATTGTTCATACTTTGTGTTTTGTGTGTCTTCCCTTACCTTACCACAAACAGGCAAGCAGTCATTCTTTTTTTTTACGATATATGTGACTTGGCATTGACACCTGCCATTGGAGGACTGCTGAACATCAATACTAAACTACTTTACCGTCACAATATATATATATATATATATATATATATATATATATATATATATATATATATATAATGTGCCTCAGGCTGCAGTTTAGACCTATTGTCTTGTGTATGATTCTCTGTTCTGTGTGACAGTGAATACCTCACTCTAATAAGGCCAAATTTAATTACTTAGATTAGGTAAAATTGTAATTAATTTATGACAATAAAGATGTTAATAATAATAAAGACAAATCTCAGTCTACATCTACTCGGTCACTTGTTTCTATTGGAACACGTCTTGAGTTCAGGACTGCCCTGAGTGAACTGATTCGTGTCGAACAAGGTTCTATCCACATCACTTCTGAGGAGTAAAATAAGAGTAGTAAGAAGGAAACTACACAGGTGTCAATAAGATCACAGTCTTCCACCGCGGAACTGAAAATGGGATCGAATGCGCTCAACAGATGGTGGTGACATTATCACACCGCCCCCCCCCCCACCACTCACACAAAGTAGGTTCAAGAATTGAAGTCGGGTACGCTCAACAGATGGCGTTGACATCGTCACAAGAAGGTTTAACAGAATTCTATGAACAACAAACAAACATTAAGCAAAAAAAGAGATGGGTGGGCAGACTCCATTTTCTTCAACTGTGAGAAAGTTTCTCACAAAGTCCCCCATAAGAGACTGTTTTATAAGTGGGATGAACAGGCTGGAGTAAGTGGTAAAGTGCTTCAATACATAAGGGAGTGCCTAAACAACAGGAAGCAGAGAGTTACTGTGAGGGGTGAGACCTCAGACTTACGTGTTGTCACCAGTGGATCCCCACAGTGTTCTGTTCTCGGACCTATCTTGTGTCTCATATATTTGAATGATCTTCCAGAAGGTATAGACTCAATCCTCTCAATGTTTGCTGATGATGCAAAAATTATGAGAAGGATTAAGACAGAGGAGGACAGCAAGAGGCTACAGGATGACCTGGACCGACTGAATAAATGGTCCAACAAATGGCTACTAGAGTTTAACTCGAGCAAGTGGAAAACGATGAAGATAGGCGTAGGGAGCAGAAGGCCTAACACAAGGGACCAGCTGGTAGCGGAAATCCTTCAGGAGTTAGAAAGAGAGAAAGATCTGGGTGTTGATATCACACTGGACCTGTCCCCTGTTTCCAAAATCAAAAGAATAATACCAGCGGCGTATACAAGGCTGGCGAACATAAGAACATCTATCAGAAACTTGAGTGAGGAATCATTCAGAACCGTGTACATCTCTTATGTCAGACTAATACTGGTATATGCGGCTCCAGCGTGGAGTACACATTTAGTCAAACACAAAACGAAGTTAGAACAGATTCAGAGGTATGCCACCAGGCTAATCCCCGAGATGAGAGGTATGAGCTACGAGAAAAGATTACTGGAATTAAGCCTTACGACACTGAAAGACAGACGAGTTAGGGGAGACATGATCACTACCTTCAAAATTCTCAGAGGAATTGAAAGGGGGGGGTAGATAAAGATAAACTGTTTAACATGGGTGGTACGCGAAAAAGGGGACACAGATGGACACTGAGTACCCAAATGAGCCACAGGAACATTAGAAAGAACTTTTTCAGTGTCAGAGAAGTTAACAGATGGAATGCATTAGGCAGTGATGTTGTGGAGGCTGACTCCATACACAGTTTCAAATATAGAGATGATAGAGTCAAGTAGGCTCAGAAATCTGTACACCAGTAGATTGACAGTTGAGAGGCAGAACCAAAGAGCCAAAGCTCAATCCCTGCGAGCACCTTAAGGTGAGTACAACTAGGTGAGTTCAACTAGGTGAGTACACAAACACACACACACAAGCCCTAATCAACACAACAGTACAATGTAGATCCAAGGTTAACATCACTTCACAGCGAACGTCGACATACATAGTTGTTCCTGCGTTTGTATCCACCCCTTCATACTCTCTCTCTCTCTCTCTCTCTCTCTCTCTCTCTCTCTCTCTCTCTCTCTCTCTCTCTCTCTCTCTCTCTCTCTCTCTTCCTCTTACTCACCCCCTACCTAAGCCCCTTCCTTTTCCCTCTGACGGCTAAATGAACCTATAGGGAAAAATGAGAAAGGGGGAAGTAGAAGAGGCACCACGAATACTCACCGCTGACACAGTCTTGGTGGGGGAATTATCGATTATCGACACTGCATGCGAGGGAGGAAAGGGAACAGAGCGGGACTGGAAACAGGGAAAGGAATGAGGGAAATAGGGGAAACAATTTAAAGAAGACGGCAGGTGCAAGAGCACTAGCAAGTGAGGTGAAGGGGTGAGGGAGGGGTGGAGGGAAGTTGTAATAGTATGCATCCATCAGTCTCAGGAGACAATGGAGTGACGCTCTGGTTGTGGCTCTGCAGTTAACTCTTCAGGACGCAAAGCCAGGGTAGGTTGATACGGATTAGAAGCTGTTACCCATGCAGCAGGTCCCTCCCTCTCTCCAGGGCGCAAAGCCAGGGTAGGTTCATACGGGGGGAGAAACTGTCATCCATGGAGGAAAAGAAGAAGAAAATATAGAAGTAAGAAAAAGCAAGGTGAAAATAAATGTGTGACGCATAGAGAAAGTGGTAAGTCTCTATATAAAATGATCCCGGCTCGATGCCCACCTTCTAGTCTCCTTTCTGAGTCTTGAAAGAATGGAAGCTAAAGTAAAGCACAGCAGTTGTTCAATTATTCGAGGTTGTTGCGCTGCAAACAAGTCGCGTGTTCACAAGGAACGAAAAATGGGGTTCAACTTCTCCCACTCTAAACTCGACTCTTTAAGAGATGTCGACATTTGTCACGAGAAGAATCTGAATTAGAAAGATAACAAGGTTCACATTCTGAAGCACGAGAAATTTGAACGGATTGGAAAGAGTGCTCTTGATCGTCTCATGAACATTAAACCATTGTCTTCTTCCTTTAGTATGCTACCAATTCAAAGCCTGTATGTTCTTTCTTCTTCAGTAAACAATATGCTGTTTCAGCAAGGCCTGTATAACCTGCCTCTCATCTCATCTGAGGATGAGGACAAATTCGAAAAGCGATACCAGAGCTTGGAGAAGACGGGACGGAAAGCTGTTGATCGCCTCATGAACTTTACAAATGTAAAAAAAAATGCAAAAAAGGCACACTTCCCTGCTGGCCTCCATGCTCCTGTCTCCTTCAAATAATATGTTGCCACAGCAAAGCCAGCATGTCCAGTTTACTTCAGGGATTGATGACCTACAGTTAGCAGGACCTCTATACTGCCACCAATGTCTCCTTTGCCCGAGAACGACAGACAGGAAAATCCTGCCAAGATTTCACAATCCCCTAATGGTTGGCCAACTACAGGTGATGACCTACAGTTCCTGCAGAACCTCTATGTACCGCCTCCAATGTCTCCTTTGCACGACGAATACAAAAAGGCAATTCCTGCCAGGTTTTCAACTGGTCAGAGTGTAAGGTCTCCTACAATGTTTGATTACATTCAGTTCCTGGAAGATCTCTGTGCATCGTCACCTATCATTACATAACACGAGGAAGACAGACAAGAAATTCCTGCCAGGTGTTCTACTGGCCAAAGTGTAAAGTCTCCTGTACGGAGTGATAAAGTTCTGTTCATGGAAGATATCTGTGCACCACTTCCCATCTGAACACCTACCTTGAACACGAGGACGACAGACAGGTAATTCCTGCCAAGTGTTCAACTACCCACCCTTCTGTCCCTTACATGAGGAAGACAGCCAGTTAATTCCTGAGAAATGTTCATTTGGTCATCGTATTTGGTCTTTGGGCATTGAAAATCAACAGTCCCTGCAAGACCTTCATGTATACCCATCCCTTTATACTCCCATCAGTCCTTTACATAATCACATCAGACAGGAAATTCCAGCAAAGTGCTCACCTGGTCATCGTGTTCGGTCTCCTTTAGATATTCATGACCAGGCATTCCTAGAAGAATTTTTTTACCGCATGCCACCTCTATGCACGACGACGAGAAATAGTTCATCTCTGCCAGGTGTTCATATAAACACAGTGTTCCGTCTCCTTCAGAGACTGATGTACTGCATTCCATCGCACCTTTGCAGGAGGACAACGGTCAGTTCCTCCCTGAGATATGTTCACTTGTCCCATGTATGCTGTCTTCTTCGGGAAATGATGGCCTGCTGTTCATGCCTCCCTTCTCTCCTTTATACTATGGCATTCAACGCCGGATTCCTGTACCGGATAAGTCTCCCCAGCAACCTTCAGCCAACCGACATATAGAATATTTTGTCACCAAGAAGGATCCAGATTACCAAAAATCATTGAAATACATTTTCATCAAGAAGGAGCGAGTCAATCATCGGAATGACCACTTCTCAATCAATGAGAGCGAACAACCTCAACTCATCAAAAAGTTAGCAAACTTTCTTGAGTCAGATTTATCTTGAGAATTGTTCACTTGAAGAACGTGCTTCGTTCCGTTTAGTGACTGATTATTTACTGGTCCTGTAAGGCCTGCATGTCCGACCTCCCACCTCTGCTTTGCTTGAAGTAGTGCAGAACTAGCAGATTCGGATGACTTTCCCGACGAAACATGTTATTTTAATTTTTGTGTCATATATATTGTATATAATTTGTTATTGTAAAAATTACTCGTAGAATTTCGGCAAACCCAGTTATTTTTAATACATTTTTTGAGTTTGACACTATTTTTTTCAACCTATGATCTCTCTTATTAATATAAATGCTACGCATTCAAAATAGAAATGATGGCATCACAAAGTTTCACATTCTTAAACTTTGTGGAATGAATAAGTTGGAATCCTATGTCAACACAGAATTAGTAGCACATTGGACAAGGAAACCATAAAGATGGCACTGGCAGAGATGCCCACCCTTCTGATTAAAAAACTCAGTCAGAGAAGTTTTAATAACTGTATTACATTTATAGAATACAAGATAACTTAATATATATATATATATATATATATATATATATATATATATATATATATATATATATATATATATATATATATATATATATATATATATATATATATATATATATATATATATAATGATGTATAGATAAACATCCCAATATAAAAAATCATAATACAAACATAAGGTGTTGACCTAGTAAAAAGACTGTCAGATGCCGTTTAATGTTGATAAATGTAAGCCTTCGAGGCGAGGTAATGATAATAAAGTTGCTAGATGTTGTTCAGATTGCGAAACGGTTCTAGATGTTATGATTAGTTAACCAAAAATCAATGCATAAATGTTCGTAATAAGGCAAATAGGACACTGGGATTAATTCTCAAAGTTTTAGTAATAAAACACCGGCTATTCTGTTATTCTTGAGATATATATTGCTCTTGCTAGGCCACATGTAAGTTATGCAGTACAGTTTTGGTCGCCATACTATAGAATGGATATCAATTCACAAGAACGCAAGTCTCAAGAATTCACAAGTCTTAAATAATATTTTAGATTTGGTGTTAACAAACAGGGAGAAACAAATTTATGACATCAAAATAGGGAGAGAGTTAGGGAACAGTAATCACAAAGAAATCAGATTTAGCATAGAATGGAATAGATTTGTTGGAGAAAATTCTGATAAAGTGCCAGATTTCAGAGAATCTAATTTTAATGGCTTAAGAGATCTTTTGGGTTGTTAGGACCCCCATGTAGACTGGTTGGAACGAGACTACCCATGTGAGAGTTATTCTACTTTCTGGACCTGAGATTAAGAGGTCAGAGTAAGAAAATATGTAATAAACGTCAGTGAATAATTTAAAATATGAGCAGACGGTGAGCATTAAAATAAGTGACATGAAATGAGATGTCGATACTTTGGTGACATGACGTGATGCTAGCAGGACGTCGTGAGCTCACTTGAGTCAGAGCAGTCGTCAGAGGTGGTCATACTTCGATGATCTCCTGGAAGGAGGAAGAATATAGTTCCCTGTGTTAGTATTGGAGCAAAGGCTATTTGTTTGCAAGTGTGAGGAAGCTGTTGGGGAAGTAGTACACAATTTCTCTGTGATTTTGACAAATTAGAGACGACCTGGGAGTGACTGTTGGTCTCAGCTTTGTGGAAATGTAATTGTGTGCCTTCAAGAGGAAAGACGTTGCAGGCATTTCTATGTGGAGCCTTCTGGGCGACTCCGTGTACTCAAGTCAGGAGCAGAAGAGTTGTGAGGCAGTCTTAAAGAAACTTTGTTGAACGTCTTAGTGGAAGGCATCATGGAGGGCTGGAGTTGAACACCCTTGAGCTACGAATTCTGCCGTAAGATCATGTGGAAATGTACTCCAAATACTCCAGGAGTCCCGACTTTGTCAGGACTCCTGGAGTATTTGTAGTACATACATGATCCTGGAGTACATTTCCACATGATCCCGATGTGGACTTTGGAGTCCCGACAAAGTCAGGACTTTGTCGCGGATATAGTCCCGACAAAGTCGGGACTATATCCGCGACAGAATCAAACTCGGGACGACACAAGTCATGGCTAAGAGATCAGAGTTAATTTTAATTGAACCTTCACATTACCAGACAGAACATCAGCTGTCTGGTAAAATCAGCTTTTCGAAATCCTTTCACTTTAACTGAATTTTCTCCTACAGATTTATTTCATTCTATGCTAAATCTGATTTCTTTTTGATTTCTATTCCCTAGCTCACTCCCTATTTCGATTTCATTAATTTGTGTTTCTCTGTTAGTTAACACCAAATCTAAAATATTATTTTTCCACATTGGATCCTTCATGTGTTGCGTAAGAAAGCAATCGTCAATTAATTCTAAAAAAATCTCCTGCTTCATTATTCCCTGTTCTGTTAAACCAATTTAGTCCAATAAAATTAAAGTCACCCATGACACAAATAATGCTAGACCTAGATGCTCTAGATATTTTGTCCCATAGGTGCTTTGCTTCCATCCTGTCTAAGTTCGGTGGCCTGTATAGAACTCCTATTATTATATTATTTTATTTTTAGTTTAATTCTAGCCAATTAGTTTCTGTGTGGCTCAGTTTTGATTCCCTCTTTGAGACTACATTTCAAATTTTCCCAAACATATATGGGTTCTCACTCTCCTCGTCTAATTTTTGTATAAGTGTTTCCAACCCGTCCTCGCAAATTCGTATAGTCAATATTGACTTATTAAATACGTGCATAGGTGACATACTAAACATAATAGTTTACCTTGAAAAGCTTCATAGAAGACACCGACCTTACCTAACCTTGTTAGTATATTAAGATAAGCATCTTATAGCTTCGTAATTACAATTGTTACTTAACCTATTATAGGTATAGGTTAAGTAATATTTGTAATTAGTATGTTAAGATAAGCGTCTTATACCTTCGTAATTACAATTGTTACTTAACCTATTACAGGTATAGGTTAAGTAATAATTGTAATTACGAAGCAATAAGATGCTTATCTTAACATACTAACAACGTTAGGTAAGGTCGGTGTTTTCTATGAAGCTTTTCAATGTTAACTATTATGTTTAGTGTATCACCTATGCACTTGTTTAATAAGTCAATATTGACTATACGAATTTGCGAGGACGGGTTGGTGTGAAATAGTTTATATCCATTTATTCGATATTCAGCAAATAGTTCTCTATTCTCTACAATCATCCACGTTTCGGTTAGTGCAATAATATCTATTTTTCTGTGATACAAGTGCATTTAAATCGTTTATTTTGTTTCTTAGACTCCTGCTGTTCGTGTAATATACTCAAAGTGTATTATTATTTTGTTGCCCAACTCCTTAAAATGTTTAATAAAAGTACTACTCACTCCTTCGTCATAATACAATATCTGACCTATCTCTGTTTTTAATGGAACTATTCTTTCTTTAAACTTTGTTAGATATAACAGGAAAAACTTTAAGATTTGACTTTGCCCTCCTTGCTATGCGAACTTCATAGATTCTTATTGCCCTCCTTATCTCCTTTTTTTTTTACATTTTAACCAGATGAATGAATTCTTGTTAAGTGACGTCCACATTCTTATTCAACTTATATCAAGATCTCTTTCTACCTATAAGGTTCTTCAGATTCTTTGTTATCCATTTCGGGTCATTGGTATTCGATCTGTTAAATTTGTATGATACTACGTTCCTTTGATTTGCTTAGAATATTTTAAATAAGTTGTGTTTGGAATCGAAAGGGATCTAGGAGTTATGATTAGTAAGAATTTAAACCAAAAAGCAACACATAAATGTTCGTAATAAGGCAAATAGGACACTGGAATTTATTAATCGAAACGTTACTAATAAGACACCTGGTGTTGTTTATCAGCTTTATCTTGATCTGGTTAGGCACCATTTAGATTATGCAGTTCAGTTTTGGTCGTTGTACTGTAGAATGGATAAAAATTCACTAGAACGCGTCCAGCGTATGATGACAAAGTTAATCCTCCAAATTAGAAATGTAAAATGAAGCAAGATTGACAAAAGATAAGTTACATTCTCTAGAAAGACGAAGAACTAAGGATGTCATGATAACGGTGTTTAAATGGATGAATGAACATAACAAAGGGAATATTAATAGGGTATTAAAATTATTAATACAAGAGAGAACACGAAATAATGGGTATAAATTGGATAAGGTTAGATTTAGGAAAGACCTGGGTAAATACTGGTTTGGTAGTTGTCGAGTTGTACAACTAATTACCACGTAACATATTAGAAGAAGGATCCCTTGATTGTTTCAAGCAGTATTTAGACATATATATGAATGATATTGGGTGCTTATAAATAGGAACTGCCTCGTGTTGGCAGCGCCCAATAAGACCTATGCAGTTATCTTTATTCTTATGTTAAGATTTAGGAAACACCTGGGTAAACCTGATTCGGTAACAGGGTGTTTGATTTGTTGAGCCAATAACCGAGTAACGTTGTGGAGATGCCTTCTACAGTTACCTTGTTCTTATGTTCTTATGTTCTTATGTTCTAGATAGGTTGATTATAAATAGGAGTTGCCTCTTATGGGTCAATAGGCTTTCTGCAGTTGCCATTATTCTTATGTTCTTAAGTTTTAATTATATTCTCTAGAAAGGCGGGTAATTATGGGGTGACATGATAGAGGTGTACAAGTGAATGATTGTATATAACAAAGGGGATTGGTTATAAATAGGAGCTGCCTCGTATGGGCCAATTGGCTTTGTGCTGTTGCTTTTATTCTTATGTTCCTAAGCTATAATTATATTCTCTAAAACGGCGGAGAATTAGAGGGTGACATGATAGAGGTGTACAAGTGAATGAATGTATATAACAAAGGGGATATTAAAAGGGTAATAAAAGTATCAACACTAAACAAAACACGAAACAATAGTTATAAAGTGGATAAGTTCCGATTTAGTTAAAATCTTGGTAAATACTGGTTCGGTAACAGGGTTGTTGATTTGTTGAACCAATTACCGCGTAACATAATAGAAGTAGGATCCCTTGATAGTTTCCTGCATAAGTTAGATATATATATGAATGATATTGGGTGAATATAAATAGGAACTTCCTTGTTTGGAACAATAGGCGTTCTGCTGTTACCGTCATTCGTATATACTTATGAATGGAACTTCAGAGTGAGGTGACAGTGGATTCCATCTGGTGAGGTGGTAAGTCTCTGTATAAAAAGATCCCAGCTCGATGCCCACCATCCAGTCTCCTGCCTGAGTCTCGTAAGGATGGAAGCTAAAGTGAAGCACAACAGCGGTTCAATTATTCGAGGTTGTGGCGCTGCAAACAAGTCGCGTGTTCACAAGGAACGGAAGATGAGGTTCAACTTCTCCCACTCCAAACTCGACGCTTTAACAGATGTCGACATTTGTCACGAGAAGAATCTGAATTGGAAAGATAACAAAGGTTGCATTCTGAAGTATGAGAAGCTTGAACGGATTGGAAGGAGTGCACTAGATCGTCTCATGAAGTTTAAAACACCGTCTACTTCATTGAATATGCTACCAGTTCAAAGCCTGTATGTTCCTTCTTCAGTGAACAATATGGTGTTTCAGCAAGGCCTGTATAACCCGCCTCTTATCTCAACTGTGGAAGAGGGCGACGCCGAGATGTGTTACGAGAGCTTGGAACGGAAAGGACGGAAAGCTGTTGATCGCCTCATGAACTTTACAAATGTAAAAAATTTGCAAAAGAGGCACACTTCCCTGCAGGCCTCCGTGCTCCTGTATCCTTCAAATAATATGTTGCCGCAAAGCCAGCATGTTCAGTTAAATTCAGGCAATGATGACCTGCAGTTCCTGCAAGACCTCTATATACCACTTTCAATGTCTCCTTTGCACGAGGAGTTCAGACGGGAAAAACCTGCCAAGATTTCACCATCCCATCGTGCTTGTCCAAATTCACGAGATGACCTACAGTTCCTGCAAGACCTCTATGTACCGCCTCCAATGTCTCCTTTACACGAGGACAGACAGGAAAATGCTGCCAAGGTTTCTGCATCACATGGGGGTTGGCCACCTTCAACTGATGACCTACAGTTTCTGCAAGACATTTATGTACCGCCTCCAATGTCTCCTTTGCACGATAGCGACAGCCAGGAAAATCCTGCTAAGGTTTCACCATCCCATCGTGCTTGTCCAACTTCACGAGATGACCTAAAGTTCCTGCAAGACATTTATGTACCGCCTCCAATGTCTCCTTTACACGAGGACAGACAGGAAAAACCTGCCAAGATTTCACCATCCCATCGTGCTTGTCCAACATCACGAGATGACCTACAGTTCCTGCAAGACATTCATGTACCGCCTCCAATGTCTCCTTTACACGAGAACAGACAGGAAAAACCTGCCAAGATTTCACCATCCCATCGTGCTTGTCCAACATCACGAGATGACCTACAGTTCCTGCAAGACATTTATGTACCGCCTCCAATGTCTCCTCTGCAAGAGGAGGAGAGGCAGGAAAAACCTGCCAAGATTTCACCATCCCATTGTGCTTGTCCAACTTCACGTGATGAGCTACAGTTCCTGAAAGACCTCTATGTACCGCCTCCAATGTCTCCTCTGCACGAGGAGGACAGACAGGAAAAACCGGCCATGATTTCACCATCCCATCGTGCTTGTCTAACCTCACGTGATGAGCTACAGTTCCTGAAAGACCTCTATGTACCGCCTCCAATGTCTCCTTTACACGAGGACAGACAGGAAAATGCTGCCAAGGTTTCTGCATCACATGGGGGTTGGCCACCTTCAACTGATGACCTACAGTTTCTGCAAGACATTTATGTACCGCCTCCAATGTCTCCTTTACACGAGGACAGACAGAAAAAACCTGCAAGAATTCACCATCCCATCGTGCTTGTCCAAATTCACGAGATGACCTACAGTTCCTGCAAGACCTCTATGTATCGCCTCCAATGTTCCTTTGCAAGAAGAGGACAGACAGGACAAACCTGCCAAGATGTCACCATCCCATCGTGCTTGTCCAACTTCACGTGATGACCTACAGTTCCTGCAAGACATTTATGTACCGCCTCCAATGTCTCCTTTACACGAGGACAGACAGGAAAAACCTGCCAAGATTTCACCATCCCATCGTGCTTGTCCAACATCACGAGATGACCTACAGTTCCTGCAAGACATTCATGTACCGCCTCCAATGTCTCCTTTACACGAGGACAGACAGGAAAAACCTGCCAAGATTTCACCATCCCATCGTGCTTGTCTAACCTCACGTGATGAGCTACAGTTCCTGAAAGACCTCTATGTACCGCCTCCAATGTCTCCTTTACACGAGGACAGACAGGAAAATGCTGCCAAGGTTTCTGCATCACATGGGGTTGGCCACCTTCAACTGATGACCTACAGTTTCTGCAAGACATTTATGTACCGCTTCCAATGTCTCCTTTACACGAGGACAGACAGGAAAAACCTGCCAAGATTTCACCATCCCATCGTGCTTGTCCAACATCACGAGATGACATACAGTTCCTGCAAGACATTTATGTACCGCCTCCAATGTCTCCTCTGCAAGAGGAGGAGAGGCAGGAAAAACCTGCCAAGATTTCACCATCCCATCGTGCTTGTCCAACTTCACGTGATGAGCTACAGTTCCTGAAAGACCTCTATGTACCGCCACCAATGTCTCCTCTGCACGAGGAGGACAGACAGGAAAAACCGGCCATGATTTCACCATCCCATCGTGCTTGTCTAACCTCACGTGATGAGCTACAGTTCCTGAAAGACCTCTATGTACCGCCTCCAATGTCTCCTTTACACGAGGACAGACAGGAAAATGCTGCCAAGGTTTCTGCATCACATGGGGGTTGGCCACCTTCACTGATGACCTACAGTTTCTGCAAGACATTTATGTACCGCTTCCAATGTCTCCTTTACACGAGGACAGACAGAAAAAACCTGGCAAGAATTCACCATCCCATCGTGCTTGTCCAAATTCACGAGATGACCTACAGTTCCTGCAAGACCTCTATGTATCGCCTCCAATGTTTCCTTTGCAAGAAGAGGACAGACAGGACAAACCTGCCAAGATGTCACCATCCCATCGTGCTTGTCCAACTTCACGTGATGACCTCCAGTTCCTTCAAGACATTTATGTACCGCCTCCAATGTCTCCTTTACACGAGGACAGACAGGAAAAACCTGCCAAGATTTCACCATCCCATCGTGCTTGTCCAACATCACGAGATGACCTACAGTTCCTGCAAGACATTCATGTACCGCCTCCAATGTCTCCTTTACACGAGGACAGACAGGAAAAACCTGCCAAGATTTCACCATCCCATCGTGCTTGTCCAACATCACGAGATGACATACAGTTCCTGCAAGACATTTATGTACCGCCTCCAATGTCTCCTCTGCAAGAGGAGGAGAGGCAGGAAAAACCTGCCAAGATTTCACCATCCCATCGTGCTTGTCCCACTTCACGTGATGAGCTACAGTTCCTGAAAGACCTCTATGTACCGCCTCCAATGTCTCCTCTGCACGAGGAGGACAGACAGGAAAAACCTGCCAAGATTTCACCATCCCATCGTGCTTGTCCAACTTCACGAGATGACCTACAGTTCCTGCAAGACATTTATGTACCGCCTCCAATGTCTCCTTTACACGAGGACAGACAGGAAAAACCTGCCAAGATTTCACCATCCCATCGTGCTTGTCCAACTCACGTGATGAGCTACAGTTCCTGAAAGACCTCTATGTACCGCCTCCAATGTCTCCTTTACACGAGGACAGACAGGAAAATGCTGCCAAGTTTTCACATCACATCGGGCTTGTCCACCTTCACGTGATGACCTACAGTTTCTGCAAGACATTTATGTACCGCCTCCAATGTCTCCTTTGCACGAGGAGGACGACAGGAAAAACCTGCCAAGATTTCACCATTCCATCGTGCTTGTCCAACTTCACGTGATGACCTACAGTTCCTGCAAGACATTTATGTACCGCCTCCAATGTCTCCTTTGCACGATAGCGACAGACAGGAAAATCTGCCAAGGTTTCACCATCCCATCGTGCTTGTCCAACTTCACGAGATGACCTACAGTTCCTGCAAGACCTCTATGTACCGCCTCCAATGTCTCCTTTGCAAGAGGAGGACAGACAGGAAAACCTGCCAAGAGTTCACCATCCCATCGTGCTTGTCCAACTTCACGAGATGACATACAGTTCCTGCAAGACATCTATGTACCGCCTCCAATGTCTCCTCTGCAAGAGGAGGAGAGACAGGAAAAACCTGCCAAGATTTCACCATCCCATCGTGCTTGTCCAACTTCACGAGATGACCTACAGTTCCTGCAAGACATTTATGTACCGCCTCCAATGTCTCCTCTGCAAGAGGAGGAGAGGCAGGAAAACCTGCCAAGATTTCACCATCCCATCGTGCTTGTCCAACTTCACGAGATACAGTTCCTGCAAGACATTTATGTACCGCCTCCAATGTCTCCTCTGCAAGAGGAGGAGAGGCTGCCAAGAGTTCACCATCCATCGTGCTTGTCCATCTTCACGTGATGAGCTACACTTCCTGCAAGACATTTATGTACCGCCTCCAATGTCTCCTTTGCAAGAGGAGGAGAGACAGGAAAAACCTGCCAAGGTTTCTCCATCTCATCGGGGTTGGTTAACTTTAGGTGATCGCGTACAATTCCAGCAAGACCTTTATGTTCCGCCTCCAATGTCTCCTTTGCGCGAAAACGACAGAGAGAAATATTGCATTTCATATGATGACATGCAGCTCCTGCAAGCCCTCTATGTACCCCCTCCAATGTCTCCTTTGCACGATGAATATGAACAGGCAATTCCTGCCAAGTGTTTAACTGGTCAGAGTGTAAGGTCTCCTTCAAAGTTTGATTACATACAGTTTCTGGAAGATCTCTGTGCATCGCCACCTATCTTTACACTGCAAGAGGATGACAGACAAGAAATTCCTACCATGTGTTCTACTGGCCAAAGTGTAAAGTCTCCTGTTCGAATTGATAACATGCAGTTCAGTGAAGATATCTGTGCACCCCCACCCATCTTTCCTGTACACGAGGACGATATACAGGTAATTCCTGCCCAGTGTTCAACAAGCAATAGTGTTAGATCTCCTACAGGGATTGATATCCTGCAGTTCTTGGAAGATCTCTGTGCAACGCCACCCTTCTGTCCCGTACACGAGGAAGCCAGCCAGTTAATTCTTGAAAAGTGTTTACCTGAGATATTTTCACCTGGTCCATGTATGCCATCTTCTTCAGGGAATGATGACCTGGTGGTAAAGCCTCCCTTCTCCACTTTATACTATGGCATTCAGCGCCGGACTCCTGTTCCGGATAAATCTCCCCAGCAACCTTCAGCCAACCGACATGTGGAATATTTTGTCACCAAGAAGGATCCATATAATGAAAAATCACTGAAATACATTTTCATCAGGAAGGAACTAGTCAATCATCGGCATGACCACTTCTCAATCAATGAGCGCGAACAACCTCAACTCCTCAGTTAGCAAACTTTCTTGAGGTAGATTTATCTTGAGAAATGTTCATTTGGAGAACGTGTTTCGTCCCGTTTAGTGACTGGTGATTTGTTGGTCCTGTTCGGCCTGCATGCCAGTGTAGAGCTAGCATATTCGGATGACGTTCCTGACCAAGCATGTTATTCTTATTTTAGTGTCATATATTGTACATAATCTGTTATTATAAAAATTCGTTGTATAATTTTGGAAAACCCAATTACTTTTAATAAATATTTTAATAAATTTGACATTTTATTTTGTTCTACCTATGATCTCTGTTATTCATGTAAATGCTACACAATAAAAATAGAAATGATGGGTTCACAAAGTTTCATATATTTTAACTTTCTGGGATGGATAAGTTGGGACCCTTTGTCAACACAGAATTATTAGCACATTGGGCATGGAAACTATAAGGATGGCAATGGCAGAGATGCAAAAACCATCCCTCTCATTATAAAACTCAGTCAGAGAAGTTTTAATAACTATATTCCATTTGTAGAATACAAGATAACTTAATATATATATATATATATATATATATATATATATATATATATATATATATATATATATATATATATATATATATATATATATATATATATATATATATATATATATATATATATATATATATATACGGGAGGTGTCGGGGCGGGCGGACGCGTGGAGGGAGGCTCTGTTGTTTACTGAGCCATACCTAGTGACATCCTGGCGCCACCGAGCCTAGCCTTCACAAGGTGCTGTGTGAATATCCTGGGAAGGTGCAGGAGTGGACAGGAAGTGCCCAGAGTGGACCATCTCAACAAAAATGGATCAAAACAGGTGAATTTACAGTGTGGAATATAAGGGCAGTGAGGGCCACGGCGGCGCCCGGTAGGCCTCCCACAGTGAAGGTGTGGGGGGAGGGGGTGTTGTTGTGCGGTCAGGCGAGGGGGGGGGGTCATCCATGTGCCTCTCAGTGATTATATAAATATGTTTGGAAAAGAAAAACAGAAATTAGCAATCATGTTTAGTGTTAATGGAGCTCACAGTGTGTCAGTCTACAAGTGTATGATTCATTCACCATTGTGCAGTGATATACAAGGAAATTGTACCAGTGTTTAAGTGTCACCCAGACCCCCCTCTCCCCTCAAGGCGAGCGGTGTCCGGTCAACCCCCACCCCCTCCCGGCCCGCCGGCCTCACCGCACCACTGTACCTCCTGCCATCCCACCCCCACCCACCCTGCGGCTGGGCGTCTCCCACCCACCTATTCACCGCCCACACAGTGCCTGTTGCAGAGATGTGTCACCCTCCATGCACCCAGATATGGCACAGGTCACAGCAAGCATTCAGGTTCTTCCCAAAAGGGAGGGAGACACAAGTACCCACATGAGTGGTGAGTGCGAGGGACAGCTAACTACCCCTGCCGCCACCACCCGTGATCACCCTCCCACGCCACGCCTATGTCACAGCCCGCCCGGGGGACGGAGGGGACTCCCCCAACTAACCAGGAACCCCTCAGCCAAGAACACGGTCCTGGGAACAATGTACCCAGAGGCGCACCCAGAGGGGGACCCAGACTCAGAGGAACGTGTCGGGTTTGTGAGGAAGCTCACAGCCTTAGAAACGATGGAACCCTACGTCGGCACAACGGCTGTGAGGGTTCATGGACGTTACCTGTAGAGAGGGAAGGCCCACAGGCCCCCCCGGCACCCCCACACATCCCAGCAAACTTCATGTCATCAGATGACCTCCTGGGGGCCATCAAAGCATCCACCACCAGAACTCTTCCCCACATTCCTAAAGCTGCGCGCCCATTCGCAGCAGGGAAATATACAGACCTTCTAAGGAAAGTGAATGAACGGTCTGAAAATCTTAATGCTGCAGCCACCATCAAAGCATGGCATAATTTGCTCCTGTTTGGCAATATTTGCTTAGGCGTACCTGCAAGAGGAGGCAAGTCACTAGCCTCATCAGTCACTAGGGCAATAAATAATTTCCCCAGAGCTGACAACTTGATCCCCATCCCTCCTCAACGCAAAAACCGTCGTGGAAGACCCAAGAGTTCCAATGATAATTTTAAGCTTGGAACACAAGTGACCAAGAAAATTGAAGAGGGCAACACAGTAGGGGCAATTAGGTTACTTACCAGTGAAGAAACAATCGCCCCTAGAGATACAGCAACTGCCGACTCACTGAGAGAGAAGCACCCTCCCAGAGTACCATGGGAACCCACTGCTCGGGACACAAATGCCCCAGACATGGGACCTCTATTCCTCCAAGCATCAGAGGTATACAAAGCCATCATGTCATTTCCACCAGGCTCAGCAGGGGGATACACTGGAGTAAGACCTCAGCACCTCAAGGAGATGACAAACCCAGTTCTCGGCGAAGTTGCCGAGACACTGCTGTCAGAGATCACGAAGTTTGTCAACGACTGTCTCTCCGGGTTGATCCCAGATACAATTAAACCGTTCTTCTTCGGAGCATCCCTTTGTGCCCTTAAGAAGAAGGATGGTGGAGTCAGACCCATTGCCGTGGGCAACACACTTCGGCGCCTTGTTGCTAGGGCAGCTGTCAGAAAAATCAGCATAGACGCTGCAACGATGCTTCGACCCCATCAACTAGGTTTTGGTGTCCCCCATGGCTGTGAAGCAGCAGCTCATGCAGCACGAGCCTATATCAAGGACCTCCCAGTAAATAAGGCATTAATTAAATTAGACTTTAAAAATGCCTTCAACCAGGTAAAAAGGGATGTGGTACTGGAAGCAGTTCGAACCAGCTTTCCTTGTCTACTTCCTTTCGTTTCAGCAGGGTACAGTAGGGAATCGACACTGTTGTTTGGGGAACATGAAGTTGTTTCCGCAGAAGGTGTCCAGCAGGGAGACCCACTTGCCCCTTTTCTTTTCTGCATGGCAGCTAAGGAGGTCACAAGTAGGTTGTCCAGCGAATTCAACATCTGGTTCCTGGACGATGGCACCCTGGCAGGGACACAGGAATCCCTACTAGGAGATCTTCAGCTAGTGAAATCTAGGGGAGAGGAGTTAGGCCTTACACTAAATCCATCAAAGTGTGAAATCATCTCGTCCAACCAACCAATCATAAATGCAGTACAAATCTTATTGCCAGGAGCCCAAGTGATCGCTCCCACCGACAGTGTGCTGCTAGGGGCACCTCTGGGCTCGAACGCCATTGAGGTAGTCCTCGAAGAAAAGCTTAAAGACCTGAGGAGGATGGAGGCGCGAATAGGGGCTTTGGATGCTCATGATGCGTTGTACCTTCTTACAAGGTGCCTGGCCTTGCCCAGACTTACCTATTTCCTCAGGTGTGCTCCTTCTTTTGACAGCCCAAAATTAACGGAATACGATTCACTCCTAAAGACAATAACTATGAAAGTGTTAAACCTCTCCCTGCAAGATGACCAGTGGGACCAAGCAACGCTCCCAGTTAGACTCGGGGGTATAGGTATTCGCAAGGCGACACAGTTAGCATTGCCGGCATTCTTATCCTCGACCAGTGCTACAAGTGAATTAGTGAAGGAAATACTACCAGAATACCTAAGGAACTCCATTGGGATTCGTGATCCCAAATTTGTGGAAGGAGCTGGTCGGTGGGACACACTCGCCAATTCACACACCCGACCAACTTGTCCAAACGACGGTAAACAGGCCAAATGGGATAGCCCCATAGTGGAGAACATCGCCAAAGCATTGCTGGACGTAGCTTCTCAGAAGGACAGAGCGCGTCTCCTAGCTGTGCAAGCCCCCCATGCTGGGGACTTCCTGTTGGCAGTCCCTAATTCCGCCTTGGGCACCCGCCTGGATCATCGGGCCCTAAGTATTGGTGTTGCTCTGCGCCTTGCCGCCCCTATCTCCACCGAGCACCGGTGTATTTGCGGCCAGGCACGGGCAGACCAATACGGCAGCCATGGTCTCATCTGTCGTAAGACACAGGGAAAGATTGCCAGACACGAGGCAGTCAATGACATCATCAAGAGAAGTTTGGCTACAGCTGGGTGTCCAGCACAAAGGGAACCCCAGCTGTGCAGACCTGACAACAGCCAAAAACGCCCAGATGGAGTCACCCTGCAGCCATGGAGGGAAGGTAAACAGGTCGTATGGGATTACACCTGTGCATCTACATTGGCTGATACCTATTTACGTTACAGCTCAGCGGAGGGAGGTGGGGCAGCCACCTTCAGGGAGACCCAGAAAATCCACAAGTACAGAGACCTAGAACGTTGTTACAGGTTCGTGCCGATAGGCTCAGAGACTCTGGGCGCCTGGGGTAAATGTGCACTCAAGTTTTTAAAGGAGGTTGGTGAGGAACTCATTGGGAAAACTAGAGACCCACGAGCAGCCAGTTTCCTGTTCCAGCGCCTCAGTGTCGCAGTGCAGAGGGGAAATGCGTGCTGTATCCTGGGTACGCACCCAACCTCCGAGGAGCTGGACGAGGTCTTCGAACGCTGATTGTTTAATTGTTATATATTTGTGTGTGTGTGTTCTCTGTAAACTGTAGCATTGCAATAAAATAAAACAAAACATACAAAAAAATAATAGGGGTGGTAGGAGAAGAAAAGAATTAAGTATTCAGTGAGAATCCACAAGATCTTCTCTGAATGCTCTTTGTTTTCTTCTTCGAGGATGTGGGTCCCTGCAATTGCACCAGAGGTGGTACCCCTAATATATATATATATATATATATATATATAATATATATATATATATATATATATATAATATATATTATATATAA
>WNGS01045534.1:180448-191032 GCA_020271785.1 Procambarus virginalis
GTCGGAGGTTTGATGTTTTTTTACAACTTTGAGACCCTTGCTAATCAACTTAGTTGGCCTACCGACCAATGGGCTACCCTTCTCCGAGTACATCTTACAGGTAGAGCAGCAGTCACAGTCAGCACTTTGGCGTCTGAGAATGACTACCCAACCTTGAAGCAAGCCGTGTTGGACGCCTACCTTCTCTCCACCGAAAGCTACCGACGAAATTCCGTGACTACATAAAGGCAAGTACCACCACCTTTTTAGAATTTGCCAACACCAAACGGAGATATTTTATGAAATGGCTGGAGGCAGCACATGTCTCTACTTTTCCAGAACTCGTCAACCTTATGTTAGTTGAAGAATTCTTAAGGCGTGTACCCCCTCCTGTCCGTCTATATTTAGCAGATAAGGATGAGACCGTCCTAGTGAAATGCGCGAAGTCGGCTGACACTTACAGCCTCATCCACCGGCTGACACCAGAACCACCTACCAGTAAGAAGTCTTGGTACAGTTACGAGAAAGTGAGCCCAGATCAAGGTACCTCGCAACTGTACTGTAAGTATTGTAGACTCTATGGACATACCATAGAAAAATGTGGTAAGTCTACATGTAAAGGTAACACTGAATCTACCAAACCCAAACAGACTCCTCCTAAGTCCGGTAAGCCTGTAATGAACGTTGGTGTTCATGTTAATGATCTTTCTCTCTTCAGTAAACATCTGTATCCTGGAACTATCACTAAAAACGGTTCAGATTCTGAGGGACGTTTTGGACTTAAGATCTTGAGGGACACAGCGGCTCTACAATCAATAATCTTGAAATCAGCTGTGCCCAACGTCGCCTACACAGGAGAGACTGTCTTCATCACGGACCTCACTGCTACTACTCCTTATCCTCTCGCCAGAGTCCACCTGGATTGTCCCTTCGTGACCGGTGAAGTCCAAGTCGCCGTCAGGGAAAAGCCTTTTCCTATGCCTGGAGTGCAACTTCTCCTGGGCAACGACTTGGCAGAAGACCTGCACCCGACCAACCTGATCGTCACGGAAAAACTCCAGGTGTGTACCTCTGTTATAGATAATCCGATTTTTGAGCATGTTCCAGCAAAGGTTCAAGAGAGTGATGAAGTTTCTCCTGTTTTGGTGACCACCCGTGCTCAAGCTGCACGACCGCAACCAGCTGACTCTACTGCTACCGCTGTCCCTCAAGACCCTCTGAAACTACCCCCAAATCTGACCGCTTTAGAGTTCCGTAAGTTAAAGAGGGAAGATCTTACCTTGACACAATTATTCTTTCAGGCTGAGACTCAATCCGACAGTATTCCTGGGTTCTTCTTAGAGAACGAGTTGTTCTATCGCAGATACAGACCCAGTAAACTGAAGGAGGAGGACGATTGGGCAAACGTTGAACAACTAGTGATTCCTACCAGCCTGCGGCCCACTATTCTACACCTGGCCTACAGAGCACTATCACACTACGGGTTTAACAAGACTTACCATGGGATTCGACAAGACTACTACTGGCCAGGTATGGTTAATGATGTCAAACATGTCAAACTGTGTCACGTGTGTCAGATGGCAGGTAAACCGAAAGTTTCTATCCCCAGAGCACCACTGACACCCATCCCGGTGCCTGCGGAACCTTTCCACAGACTTATTATTGACTGTGTTGGTCCTTTACCTCGGACCAGTTCCGGCAACGCCTATATCTTAACCATCCTGTGTCCTACCACCAGATTCCCCATAGCAGTTCCAGTAAAGAACATTACGGCTGCTACAGTGGTGAAAAATTTGCTGAAGATCTTCACCCAGTATGGATTTCTGAGGGAGATTCAGAGCGACTGTGGCACCAACTTCACCAGTGATCTCTTCAAACGGACACTGGAAGAGTTCAACATCAAACAGGTACTGTCCAGCCCCTATCATCCTGCTTCACAGGGTTCTCTCGAGCGTAGTCATCAGACTATCAAGGCACTCCTAAAAAAGTTTTGTAATGAGACCTCAAAGGATTGGGATAAGCAACTTGATCTCATCATGTGTATTTTCAGAAGTCTTCCCAATGAGTCACTAGGAGTATCTCCTTATGAGATGCTCTACGGACGTAAGTGCCGTACTCCTCTCAAGGCTTTCAAGGACTCTCTACGTGATGCCACCTTCAGTGAGCATCAGAATGTGCCCCAGTTTCTTCAAAACCTCCAACACATTCTCGAGAGGGTGCATTCCTTTGCTAAGAACAACCTACTGAAAGCCCAAGAGAGGATGAAGACTCATTACGACCAGCACAGCCAAGTAAGGAAATTTAAACCGGGAGACTTCGTACTTGCCTATTTCCCTATCCTAGGTTCTCCTTTACAAAACAGGTTTTCAGGACCCTACCGTGTCAAGGAGTGCAGAAATAATCACAACTACGTTCTCGAGACCCCCGATAGGCGGCGGAAGACCCAGTTGTGCCACGACAACCTTCTGAAGCTATATCATGGTACTCCTCCCACTGTGCTAATCAACTACTCCACCTTTACAGGTCCATACAGCCACAGTGAGACCTTCCCTGCTTCTCCTCCCGAAAGCACTGACACTCAGGCAGTGCTTTCCAACTCGGAAATCCTTACTGATATCCATAATTACTTTCAGGAGAATAATAGTGCTCCTTTACCATGTTCTAATACTACTCCCGCCTCGCCAGATATCACCAAGCCTTTCATCCTCCATGTCAACGCCAGTGATACCGGCATCGGGGGTGACATGATACAACAACACGGCGAAGAGATCCTATCTACTGGCCACCAGGGCCTTCAGCACGATCAAAAAGGAGCTGCTCATCGTACTGAACAGGCAGCACTTTGCACCATACCTGCAAAGTATTCGGTCTACCACCATCTACACAGACCACAACCCTCTCCACTTCCTGCAGCCAGCCCAACTCAACGATCGACCACGTCTATGATGGGCTTGCTAGCTGCAGAATTTCATCCTGGAGATTGCTACCCCCAGGAGTCTGACTACATCATATCAGACGCCCTCTCCAGCGTCACTGAGGTAGAGACAACTCCACCTACCACTCTACCTCCCGAAAACGTGACTTCTTCCATAACCGCAGGCTTCGGGGGAGAGTTGTGACGATAATCTCTTTCAAGAGAGATTTAGCCTGCTCTTCCCTTCAAAAGTCACGTCTATTGCTACATTCAAGATACGTTCATCAGTAGCAAAACGTTTGTCAAGGCAGCACACCTGCATACCCCCCCCCCTCCTGCAACCCCCCACACTCCTCACCGGCTCAGCGCAACACTTCAACGAGCTAACGACCAGTCTTCACTTCCCTGTATTTCGATTGGTTGGTCAAGATCACGCCACTCCTGCTTCGCACCACGCACGCCATCTACCCAAGTCAACGTCTAGGTCGCGCCACGCGACTTTCCTCAGAATATTCTTGTGCTCGACGCTGTGAACAACTAATTGATATACCTCGTGTATCAAGTAGAGGTTCTTAGCTTTCGCTAATATTACCAGCACCATTTATTAATTCTTTGTATTCATGTTAACGTAACCAGTCTCTTAATCATTTTTGTTATATGTTTTTTCACTTGTTATTTTTTGCACTATTTCAATGCCATGGAATTGTTTTTATTTAAATTTGTTTTCTAGAGTAATTAAATTTTATTGTTCATACTTTGTGTTTTGTGTGTCTTCCCTTACCTTACCACAAACAGGCAAGCAGTCATTCTTTTTTTTTACGATATATGTGACTTGGCTTTGACACCTGCCATTGGAGGACTGCTGAACATCAATACTAAACTACTTTACCGTCACAATATATATATATATATATATATATATATATATATATATATATATATATGTGCCTCAGGCTGCAGTTTAGACCTATTGTCTTGTGTATGATTCTCTGTTCTGTGTGACAGTGAATACCTCACTCTAATAAGGCCAAATTTAATTACTTAGATTAGGTAAAATTGTAATTAATTTATGACAATAAAGATGTTAATAATAATAAAGACAAATCTCAGTCTACATCTACTCGGTCACTTGTTTCTATTGGAACACGTCTTGAGTTCAGGACTGCCCTGAGTGAACTGATTCGTGTCGAACAAGGTTCTATCCACATCACTTCTGAGGAGTAAAATAAGAGTAGTAAGAAGGAAACTACACAGGTGTCAATAAGATCACAGTCTTCCACCGCGGACCTGAAAATGGGATCGAATGCGCTCAACAGATGGTGGTGACATTATCACACCGCCCCCCCCCCCACCACTCACACAAAGTAGGTTCAAGAATTGAAGTCGGGTACGCTCAGCAGATGGCGTTGACATCGTCACAAGAAGGTTTAACAGAATTCTATGAACAACAAACAAACATTAAGCAAAAAAAGAGATGGGTGGGCAGACTCCATTTTCTTCAACTGTGAGAAAGTTTCTCACAAAGTCCCCCATAAGAGACTGTTTTATAAGTGGGATGAACAGGCTGGAGTAAGTGGTAAAGTGCTTCAATACATAAGGGAGTGCCTAAACAACAGGAAGCAGAGAGTTACTGTGAGGGGTGAGACCTCAGACTTACGTGTTGTCACCAGTGGATCCCCACAGTGTTCTGTTCTCGGACCTATCTTGTGTCTCATATATTTGAATGATCTTCCAGAAGGTATAGACTCAATCCTCTCAATGTTTGCTGATGATGCAAAAATTATGAGAAGGATTAAGACAGAGGAGGACAGCAAGAGGCTACAGGATGACCTGGACCGACTGAATAAATGGTCCAACAAATGGCTACTAGAGTTTAACTCGAGCAAGTGGAAAACGATGAAGATAGGCGTAGGGAGCAGAAGGCCTAACACAAGGAACCAGCTGGTAGCGGAAATCCTTCAGGAGTTAGAAAGAGAGAAAGATCTGGGTGTTGATATCACACTGGACCTGTCCCCTGTTTCCAAAATCAAAAGAATAATACCAGCGGCGTATACAAGGCTGGCGAACATAAGAACATCTATCAGAAACTTGAGTGAGGAATCATTCAAAACCGTGTACATCTCTTATGTCAGACCAATACTGGTATATGCGGCTCCAGCGTGGAGTACACATTTAGTCAAACACAAAACGAAGTTAGAACAGATTCAGAGGTATGCCACCAGGCTAATCCTTGAGATGAGAGGTATGAGCTACGAGAAAAGATTACTGGAATTAAGCCTTACGACACTGAAAGACAGACGAGTTAGGGGAGACATGATCACTACCTTCAAAATTCTCAGAGGAATTGAAAGGGGGGGTAGATAAAGATAAACTGTTTAACATGGGTGGTACGCGAAAAAGGGGACACTGATGGACACTGAGTACCCAAATGAGCCACAGGAACATTAGAAAGAACTTTTTCAGTGTCAGAGAAGTTAACAGATGGAATGCATTAGGCAGTGATGTTGTGGAGGCTGACTCCATACACAGTTTCAAATATAGAGATGATAGAGTCAAGTAGGCTCAGAAATCTGTACACCAGTAGATTGACAGTTGAGAGGCAGAACCAAAGAGCCAAAGCTCAATCCCTGCGAGCACCTTAAGGTGAGTACAACTAGGTGAGTTCAACTAGGTGAGTACACAAACACACACACACAAGCCCTAATCAACACAACAGTACAATGTAGATCCAAGGTTAACATCACTTCACAGCGAACGTCGACATACATAGTTGTTCCTGCGTTTGTATCCACCCCTTCATACTCTCTCTCTCTCTCTCTCTCTCTCTCTCTCTCTCTCTCTCTCTCTCTCTCTCTCTCTCTCTCTCTCTACTCACCCCTCTACCTAAGACCCTTCCTTTTCCCTCTGACGGCTAAATGAACCTACAGGGAAAAATGAGAAAGGGGGAAGTAGAAGAGGCACCACGAATACTCACCGCTGACACAGTCGTGGTGGGGGAATTATCGATTATCGACACTGCATGCGAGGGAGGAAAGGGAACAGAGCGGGACTGGAAACAGGGAAAGGAATGAGGGAAAGAGGGGAAACAATTTAAAGAAGACGGCAGGTGCAAGAGCACTAGCAAGTGAGGTGAAGGGGTGAGGGAGGGGTGGAGGGAAGTTGTAATAGTATGCATCCATCAGTCTCAGGAGACAATGGAGTGACGCTCTGGTTGTGGCTCTGCAGTTAACTCTTCAGGACGCAAAGCCAGGGTAGGTTGATACGGATTAGAAGCTGTTACCCATGCAGCAGGTCCCTCCCTCTCTCCAGGGCGCAAAGCCAGGGTAGGTTCATACGGGGGGAGAAACTGTCATCCATGGAGGAAAGAAGAAGAAATATAGAAGTAAGAAAAAAGCAAGGTGAAAATAAATGTGTGACGCATAGAGAAAGTGGTAAGTCTCTATATAAAATGATCCCGGCTCGATGCCCACCTTCTAGTCTCCTTTCTGAGTCTTGAAAGAATGGAAGCTAAAGTAAAGCACAGCAGTTGTTCAATTATTCGAGGTTGTTGCGCTGCAAACAAGTCGCGTGTTCACAAGGAACGAAAAATGGGGTTCAACTTCTCCCACTCTAAACTCGACTCTTTAAGAGATGTCGACATTTGTCACGAGAAGAATCTGAATTAGAAAGATAACAAGGTTCACATTCTGAAGCACGAGAAATTTGAACGGATTGGAAAGAGTGCTCTTGATCGTCTCATGAACATTAACCATTGTCTTCTTCCTTTAGTATGCTACCAATTCAAAGCCTGTATGTTCTTTCTTCTTCAGTAAACAATATGCTGTTTCAGCAAGGCCTGTATAACCTGCCTCTCATCTCATCTGAGGATGAGGACAAATTCGAAAAGCGATACCAGAGCTTGGAGAAGACGGGACGGAAAGCTGTTGATCGCCTCATGAACTTTACAAATGTAAAAAAAATGCAAAAAAGGCACACTTCCCTGCTGGCCTCCATGCTCCTGTCTCCTTCAAATAATATGTTGCCACAGCAAAGCCAGCATGTCCAGTTTACTTCAGGGATTGATGACCTACAGTTAGCAGGACCTCTATACTGCCACCAATGTCTCCTTTGCCCGAGAACGACAGACAGGAAAATCCTGCCAAGATTTCACAATCCCCTAATGGTTGGCCAACTACAGGTGATGACCTACAGTTCCTGCAGAACCTCTATGTACCGCCTCCAATGTCTCCTTTGCACGACGAATACAAAAAGGCAATTCCTGCCAGGTTTTCAACTGGTCAGAGTGTAAGGTCTCCTACAATGTTTGATTACATTCAGTTCCTGGAAGATCTCTGTGCATCGTCACCTATCATTACATAACACGAGGAAGACAGACAAGAAATTCCTGCCAGGTGTTCTACTGGCCAAAGTGTAAAGTCTCCTGTACGGAGTGATAAAGTTCTGTTCATGGAAGATATCTGTGCACCACTTCCCATCTGAACACCTACCTTGAACACGAGGACGACAGACAGGTAATTCCTGCCAAGTGTTCAACTACCCACCCTTCTGTCCCTTACATGAGGAAGACAGCCAGTTAATTCCTGAGAAATGTTCATTTGGTCATCGTATTTGGTCTTTGGGCATTGAAAATCAACAGTCCCTGCAAGACCTTCATGTATACCCATCCCTTTATACTCCCATCAGTCCTTTACATGATCACATCAGACAGGAAATTCCAGCAAAGTGCTCACCTGGTCATCGTGTTCGGTCTCCTTTAGATATTCATGACCAGGCATTCCTAGAAGAATTTTTTTACCGCATGCCACCTCTATGCACGACGACGAGAAATAGTTCATCTCTGCCAGGTGTTCATATAAACACAGTGTTCCGTCTCCTTCAGAGACTGATGTACTGCATTCCATCGCACCTTTGCAGGAGGACAACGGTCAGTTCCTCCCTGAGATATGTTCACTTGTCCCATGTATGCTGTCTTCTTCGGGAAATGATGGCCTGCTGTTCATGCCTCCCTTCTCTCCTTTATACTATGGCATTCAACGCCGGATTCCTGTACCGGATAAGTCTCCCCAGCAACCTTCAGCCAACCGACATATAGAATATTTTGTCACCAAGAAGGATCCAGATTACCAAAAATCATTGAAATACATTTTCATCAAGAAGGAGCGAGTCAATCATCGGAATGACCACTTCTCAATCAATGAGAGCGAACAACCTCAACTCATCAAAAAGTTAGCAAACTTTCTTGAGTCAGATTTATCTTGAGAATTGTTCACTTGAAGAACGTGCTTCGTTCCGTTTAGTGACTGATTATTTACTGGTCCTGTAAGGCCTGCATGTCCGACCTCCCACCTCTGCTTTGCTTGAAGTAGTGCAGAACTAGCAGATTCGGATGACTTTCCCGACGAAACATGTTATTTTATTTTTTGTGTCATATATATTGTATATAATTTGTTATTGTAAAAATTACTCGTAGAATTTCGGCAAACCCAGTTATTTTTAATACATTTTTTGAGTTTGACACTATTTTTTTCAACCTATGATCTCTCTTATTAATATAAATGCTACGCATTCAAAATAGAAATGATGGCATCACAAAGTTTCACATTCTTAAACTTTCTGGAATGAATAAGTTGGAACCCTATGTCAACACAGAATTAGTAGCACATTGGACAAGGAAACCATAAAGATGGCACTGGCAGAGATGCCCACCCTTCTGATTAAAAAACTCAGTCAGAGAAGTTTTAATAACTGTATTACATTTATAGAATACAAGATAACTTAATATATATATATATATATATATATATATATATATATATATATATATATATATATATATATATATATATATATATATATATATATATATATATATATTTTTGTTGTTTAATGTTGATAAATGTAAGCCTTCGAGGCGAGGTAATGATAATAAAGTTGCTAGATGTTGCTCAGATTGCGAAACGGTTCTAGATGTTATGATTAGTTAACCAAAAATCAATGCATAAATGTTCGTAATAAGGCAAATAGGACACTGGGATTAATTCTCAAAGTTTTAGTAATAAAAACACCGGCTATTCTGTTATTCTTGAGATATATATTGCTCTTGCTAGGCCACATGTAAGTTATGCAGTACAGTTTTGGTCGCCATACTATAGAATGGATATCAATTCACAAGAACGCAAGTCTCAAGAATTCACAAGTCTTAAATAATATTTTAGATTTGGTGTTAACAAACAGGGAGAAACAAATTAATGACATCAAAATAGGGAGAGAGTTAGGGAACAGTAATCACAAAGAAATTAGATTTAGCATAGAATGGAATAGATTTGTTGGAGAAAATTCTGATAAAGTGCCAGATTTCAGAGAATCTAATTTTAATGGCTTAAGAGATCTTTTGGGTTGTTAGGACCCCCATGTAGACTGGTTGGAACGAGACTACCCATGTGAGAGTTATTCTACTTTCTGGACCTGAGATTAAGAGGTCAGAGTAAGAAAATATGTAATAAACGTCAGTGAATAATTTAAAATATGAGCAGACGGTGAGCATTATAATAAGTGACATGAAATGAGATGTCGATACTTTGGTGACATGACGTGATGCTAGCAGGACGTCGTGAGCTCACTTGAGTCAGAGCAGTCGTCAGAGGTGGTCATACTTCGATGATCTCCTGGAAGGAGGAAGAATATAGTTCCCTGTGTTAGTATTGGAGCAAAGGCTATTTGTTTGCAAGTGTGAGGAAGCTGTTGGGGAAGTAGTACACAATTTCTCTGTGATTTTGACAAATTAGAGACGACCTGGGAGTGACTGTTGGTCTCAGCTTTGTGGAAATGTAATTGTGTGCCTTCAAGAGGAAAGACGTTGCAGGCATTTCTATGTGGAGCCTTCTGGGCGACTCCGTGTACTCAAGTCAGGAGCAGAAGAGTTGTGAGGCAGTCTTAAAGAAACTTTGTTGAACGTCTTAGTGGAAGGCATCATGGAGGGCTGGAGTTGAACACCCTTGAGCTACGAATTCTGCCGTAAGATCATGTGGAAATGTACTCCAAATACTCCAGGAGTCCCGACTTTGTCAGGACTCCTGGAGTATTTGTAGTACATACATGATCCTGGAGTACATTTCCACATGATCCCGATGTGGACTTTGGAGTCCCGACAAAGTCAGGACTTTGTCGCGGATATAGTCCCGACAAAGTCGGGACTATATCCGCGACAGAATCAAACTCGGGACGACACTAGTCATGGCTAAGAGATCAGAGTTATTTTAATCGAACCTTCACATTACCAGACAGAACACGAGCCTCGTATATGGACGGTAACTGGCTTAAACTCACAAGTCAATGTACAGAGGAACTCATTCTCCTGTGAACTGCCTCGAACCATGGAAAGCCAGTGTTTGCGCGTCCTGGCATAACAAGTACCTACCTCTACACCACGTAATCGTACAAAAGGTTTGAAAGGGGCTTATAAACTGTTGCTTATAACAATGCATAAGCAACAGGGCGCCATCAAGGAACATATAATCTCTTCTCACAACCAGATCATCACCAGAGAAATCTTACCAACAACACAACACAGAAATCATTCATAGGTACAGCGATAGCAGGCAGCTCGCATCAGCGAGCACTGCACATCAAAAAGTCACACCGCAATCAACAGCCAATTAATGCACAACTATATTCTACCCACTTCAGTGCAT
>WNGS01045539.1:0-28116 GCA_020271785.1 Procambarus virginalis
AACCTGCGGACTTCGTCTTGGCGACAGAATGAAGTTTCCTGGTGGTCCTTTTATTTTTCCTATCACTGTGTAGGTTATCTTCGGTCTCTGATAGGATTGTTTTGTCATTCCTTTCTTGGTTGTTCCAGGACCGTCTTCTTATGCCGAATACTGTCGCCTTGTATTGTGCGGCGCTGGCAGAGCCGCTTCAGCTTGCTTTCGGTGTTATTGTTACTTCTGCCCCTGTTCCACAAGCTGTCTTGTGCATTGTTCCACCTCCGGCCTGCTCATGCGCCTCCTGAGCCGTCTTGGTCTTTGGACCGGGTGCTCTCTTTTCTTTCTTCTCCTCGGTTTGTTGTGGCCCTTTCGGTCCAGGATTGTTTTCCAAGGTTTTTTTTTTTTCCTGTTGGCATTGGCCTCTTGGGGTCGGGTCAGGGAGCTTTATGCTCTCCTCCGGCGCAGGGGGTTTCTGCTCCTTCAGTCCTGGTGGTCGGTTTGTTCGGTTTGCAGCCATCTCCATCTTTTCTGGTGAAGAATGAGACGACCTCGTTCCGGAGGGGTCCTTGGGTCGTTGATGCTTGATTGCTTAGGCCAGGGGTGCATCATGTCTTGTGTCCGGTTGCGGCTCTCCTCTGGTATTTGTGCGCCACAGTCTTGGTGGCCAGGGATGCACTTTGGGTTGACTCGGTTTCCCCTCTTCCCTGTTTCCTGGGCTCGGGTTTCTCAGGTCGTCCGCAGGGTTATTAAGTCTAGCCAGCCTGCGGTCTATCCCCGGGCCCACGATGTTCGTAAGTTTACTGCGTTGGGTGCAGTCTTTGGCAACATGTCTTGGGTTGACATTCGGGCCCGGGGTTTTTGGAGGTCGAACAGGGTCCTGGCCGCTCGCTACCTTGTGAATGCGGTGGGCCTGGTAGGGCCGGTGTTGCCATGTTCGACGCGGTTGGCGCGGTTTTCTCGACTTCGCGTTGATGAGTGAGGACGACTGCCTCCTGGGTAAATCCCTGTTTTTCCTTGTCTGTGGGTAGTTAGCTCTGGGGAGCCGACGGGGCTCCCCCAGAAAACCGGCGTCGAATGTAATGAAACGCCATTTTGTGGGCGAGTCCCGGAGGCTCCCAGGCATCCCTCCCTTCATCAGGTCGGCGGTGTTTTTCGCGTGTTTTGACATCCAGCCTAAGAACTGTAGGTTGGGTTGCCGGTGGGTGGGTCTGGGGCTCCCACTCCCCCTCTCTTGGAGGAGGGGGGGTTGCGCAGACAGCGGCGCGGTGACATGATGATGTCATGCTTGTTTGCTAATTTTCATTTGGGAAGTTCTGTCCACTTGTTCAGCTTTGGTAGCAATAGTTTTACCAGAATAGGGGGGGGGGGGGGGTTGTTTTGGGATGCCTACCTTTCTGGGTGCCTATCCCGGTCGATGGCAGATATAGAATGCTTCCAATCACAGGGGGGTCTCTGTAGGCCATTGCTCCTCGTGCCTCTTCAGAGGGGGCCAGGTTCTGGCTCGTGGTCACCGGTAGGCAAGAACTCCATGCACTTGACTGATGCCAGAAAGTTAAACATATCCATTCGGCCTGGATAGCTCCGGGGAGCCTCCGGGACTCGCTCAGAAAATGGCGTTTTATTCCATTCAACACTGGTTTTTTCCTCTTTCATCATCCTCACAACTATTGTCTTAGGTTGAACTTTACCACTGACATTCTTGGAACCTATGGCATGATAAATAATAACTTTTATGTTCAGAATCCAAAATAGCACAAAAACAATGAAATTCTTCACAAAGAATTCAAGTGTTGTCATCACTAGGCGGGAAACACTGGTAAACTGAAGCACGGTCGACTTGTATGTGTATCAACAAACTCGAGCGCCGAAGTTCTGGCACTGTGTTCCCAGTAGGCCAGAGAACTCCAATACTGATGGCACCTAGTATATGGCACCTACATCAAAGAGTATCTTCAGGGAGCCTCAAAGGGCTTCCCCTAGAAATGAATGCTGTTGCCTATCAACTTTTTACTTGCTATATAATCTACAGTTAATAGGCTTGTGAGCATATTATTTTTCACTTTTAAATGTTTGCTGAATGTAGAGAGTGTACTGGTTATGTGGGCCTATGGGCTGCTCCAAGCAACAGCCTGTTGGACCAAGTTGTCACAAGTCGAGGCTGGCCTCAGGTCGGGCTCAGGGAGTAGAAGAATTCCCAGAACCCTTTCTAGGTATGTCACAGTAATGTGGCTGAAAACATATAGAACCCAACCCATTGATATGAAAAGAAATTAAAGTGATGACCCCTTACTAAGTTGAAACTAAGATATACAGAAAAAGGAGGCTATTATCAGACCAGAGCAGCGTTTCTCAACCTTTTTACCCTTGGAATAATCTGAGCTGTACTTCAGATAAAAGCACTTGAATTTCATTGTCAACTGACAGGAAATACTTTGTCTTTTTTCCCTTAACAAAGGTTAAATGAGAGAAATTAAATGCAAAAATGACTCAAAAATACATTTGCATATGATTAGAATTAGTCTATTTATCACTATCTCTTGCAGAACCCTATGTTACCTTAGGGTTCCATGGAACCCCAAGTGAGAAATGCTGGGCCAGAGAGTAGGCATGGAGAGAGGAGGTAAGGTTTAAGTGGAAAAGAAAATATAAGTATCCACTCGATTTAACGGCCTCTTTTATACTGATCTGCCGATAATAACGACCGGTATCTGGAGCCTCATATACCGGTCTGGCGGTCGATATAACCGTAGGTTGGTATTGGTTTGTTTTGATATCGGCGGGCCCCTCACATGGCAACAGGTCACCGACCTTGAAGGCATTGAGGAAGGATGGGAGGGGTGATTGATGGAGAGAGGTATTGAGGGGAAGAGGTATGGAGAGCATTGGTGGTGGTGTGGGAGGGAGTGTGTTGGTAGTGGTGTCGGAGGGAGAATGTTGGTGGTGAGGGAGGGAGTGTTGGGTGTGGTGGTGGAGGGAGGGAGGGAGGGAGGGAGGGAGAGTGTTGGTCGTGGTGGTGGTGAGGGAAGCGGTAAGGAAGGCAATGACTGCTGACCAGGCGATGGTTGTCAAACCTCACACCCATACTGTATTAAAATTTTTAATCTTAGTTGTAAAATATTTATGCCAAATATGTAAATTTTCGTATATTATTATGCATTATTAATCATATGCAGGCGATGAGTCACAATAACGTGGCTAAAGTATAAGGTTAATAACATACATTATTAATCATTAACATGTTTTATGGTTTCCTAATTTATTAATTAAACAAATATAGTTTTATTTATGAACTAGCTGTGCCCGGCCACGCATTGCTTTGGCTCAGCAACGCATATTGCGTTGCTGGGCTGAGCAACAGCAACCTTTCACTGTCTCCCATTCCTCTCCACCATTTCCCCCCCCCCCCCTAATAACTATTCCCCACTCCATCATCCCCTCATCCCCTAACTATTCCCCACTCCACCATCCCCACTATCTCTGACTTCCCTGTCCCCTCATCCTCCCTACCATTCCCCCTCCCTGTCCCCTCGTCCTCCCCCACTCCCCGTATCCCCATGTCCTCCCAACCATTCTCCATTCCCCTCGTCCTCCCCACCATCCCCCACTCCCGTCCCCTCATCCTATCCATCATTCCCCACTCCCTCATCTGATGATCAAATGATCTGATGTTCGCATCAGAAAATTGGGAACATCAAATGATCTGGAACTAGATTCACGAAGAAGTTACGCAAACACTTACGAACTTGTACCTTGTACATCTTTTCTCAATCTTTGGCAGCTTTGTTTACAATTATTAAACAGTTAATGAGCTCCGAAGCACCAGGAGGCTGTTTATAACAATAATAACAGTTAATTGGAAAGCTTTCATGTTTGTAAACTGTTTAATAAATGTAACCAAAGCCATCAAAGATTGAGGAATGATGTACACTTTCGTAAGTACATGCGTAACGGCTTCGTGAATCTGGCCCCAGATGTTCACATTACTGAAATATAAGAAAAACAGTTCAAAAAACGAAATGAAATGGGGGAGCCAGTCGGCCGAGCGGACAGCACGCTGGACTTGTGATCCTGTGGTCCCGGGTTCGATCCCGGGCACTGGCGAGAAACAATGGGCAGAGTTTCTTTCACTCTATGCCCCTGTTACCTAGCAGTAAATAGGTACCTGGGTGTTAGTCAGCTGTCACGGGCTGCTTCCTGGGGGTGGAGGCCTGGTCGAGGACCGGGCCGCGGGGACACTAAAGCCCCGAACTCATCTCAAGATAACCTCAAGAAAAATAATTAAAAAAAAAATAAACTATGCTCACGAAATGAACGGTACGGTAAACAACACAGCTCAATTTCAAGGCAGTGTCACACAAAATAATTATATTAAAATAAATTGAAATTCATGAAAAATTCAATTTATCAATACAATCGGAAACATTGAAATGGAATCATAACATATTTAGTATAGCATGTGTTGGTCTCATGTGCAACAAATGGCGCTTTTTTCAAAAACGCATGTTTTTACCTGTCGCAGGGGTGACATCTATACAGTAGGTATATAAAAAGATGCGCCTATTCGAATGCAACGTTGAGTCAGAATTTCAAAGCAATCGGTGAAGAACTTTCGAAGATTACAGTGTGTGTTGTTCTTACGTCCAACAGATGGCGCTGTTTTTAAAAAAAATGTTTTTTCTGTCACAGGTGAGGCATGTATATAGTAGATATATAAAAGACGCACCTATTCAAATGCAACGTTGTGTCAAAATTTCAAAACAATCGGTAAAGAGGTTTAGAAGATTTCCCTCACATGGAAAAACACTTGAAAAACACAGTTTTCAGGAAAAACATTTTTTTTACCATCACAGACGAGACATCTATATAGTATGTATATAAAACCCGCTGGATGCGAATGAAACGTTGTGTGAAAATTTCAAAACAATAGGTGAAGAACTTTTGGAGATTAGCAATTTTGAACAAACGAACATTTCCATTTTATTTATTTAAATTATGCACAGTTGGCATCTGCGAGCAGGTGCTGACAGACGTGTCCGCCAGTATGCCTAGCCTCGACCCTTTTAGTAGCTCCCTCGACCCCGTTAGTAACTACCTCCTCCATAGCCTGCTATTCTCATGTTATGAGGAAGGCAGTGAGGGAGGGATGGAAGACATTGAGGGAGGGATGGAAGGCATTGAGGGAGGGATGGAGCAGTGATGGAGGGAGGTATTGAGGGGAAGAGGCAGGGGGGATAGAAGCAGTGGAGGAGGGGGGTGGTGGGGGTGTGGAAAGAGTAGGGGTGAGGGAAGAGTGGAGGTGAGGGAGGGAGGGAGGGAGGTGTTTGGTTAATGTGGTCCACTTGTCCACTTGTGTGATCCACTTGTCATATGAAGGAATTACTAATTGTAACCTGTGATAGAATGGGCACTAACACAGGAACTAATTTGGAATGCAATTACACAATGAACTTTATTTCATTTTAGTTATATAAAATATATCTTACCTGAATGTTACTTGATATATTACCGACACTTCAACAACTTTGGAAATACGGAGCCTTGGAATTAACGACCTGGGTACAGCCCCATGTAGGCCGTTAATCAAGTGGATACTGTAATTTGTGCACATTTACAGTAAAAAAAAGTAGATTTGACCATAAAAAAGTGCAAAATACTGTCTCCACTTGATCATCCGGACTATATGGGAAGCCCCCAGCCGATTATCACATTTTTCGGATAATGGTACTTTTTCACCTACAAGTCCAAAAGTGACCATTTCCAACTATTTTATACTACAAACAACATAATTTGAATTACCTTGCCACATATAATTATTAAATATTCAACTAGAACCTCAACTTACCTTGTTGGTGTTTGTCTTCTTGATTGATGCCACACATCTTGAAGTTAAGAATTCTAACAATTTACGTAACCTATACTAACACAACACTAAAATTAACACTTAAAATTACTGTACAGTTCATTAAGCAAAGTTAGTTTTGACTGCCAGCTGCTGAAGCCTCACTGGTTGAAGGCATTTGGGTTGCCTGTGAGGCCTCGCTTGTTGAAGGTGCTTGCATGCGCCTCACTTGTTGAAGGCGCTTGGCTTGCCTGTGACGCCTCACTTGTTAAAGGCGCTTGCTTGCGCCTCACTTGTTGAAGGCGCTTGGCTTGCCTGTGAAGCCTCACTTGTTGAAGGCATTTGGCTTGCCTGTGACCTCGCTTGTTGAAGCATTGGCTTGCCTGTGACGCTCGCTTGTTGAAGGCGCTTGGCTTGGCCGCCTGTGGCGCCTCACTTGTTGAAGGCGCTTGGCTTGCCTGTGGCCCTCACTTGTTGAAAGCACTTGGCTTGCCTGTAGCGCCTTACATGTTGAAGTGCTTGGCTTGCCTGTAACGCCTCACTTGTTGAAGGCGCTTGCTTGCGCCTCACTTGTTGAAGGCGCTTGGCTTGCCTGTGGCGCCTCACTTGTGAAGGCATTTGGCTGCCTGTGACGCCTCACTGGTTAACAACACGTAACTTGTCTTTAATTGCTAGGACAACCTCTCCTCTTAATCCCCAGAACGATTGATGCTGCTACCAGACATAGTCTTGGCCAAAAAAGTTTAAAGTTACTATGAAAATAGAAAAGTTATTTAAAAAAATATTTCACTAATGGCCAGCACTGTGTGTAACACGAGGGACGGACGCATATGGGTTGACCAGTGTTGGACGAGTCCACTTCGGGTGGGTAGCTATAGCACCTACGTAGGCCGCCAGGAGGAAAAAATCGATATTTTTTAAGGAAACTTCAGCCTGTGCACATTGCTTTAGGAAACGTATTTATTTATTACATAATTACTAGTACTTATTTCATTTGTTTTTGGCTATGATTAATTTTCTAAAATTAATGGTAATTCCTGTACCCAGGTGGTCCCTCCCGACGCTCCCCTCCCACCCTCCCAACACTCATCCAACCCACCCCCTTCCTCACCATGCGTCCTAGTGCCACAGACGGGATAATACGGTATGGCTGAATTTTTATCCGCCCAACCAGCTTTTATCCGGTTCCTGTGGCCATTTTGGCCGGATATTGTGATACTTTATCCGATCACGATTTTGGCCGTATAAGGGTGTTTTCCGGTTTTTGAATCCCGGATAATCGCAGGGTTACAGTATTGAAATGTTAAAGTTTTGTAAATGCAGTGGTGCCAAACACACCTAACATTTTATATCTACTTCTACACTGTGTTATGAGGCCTACCCCCCTAGCACTTGCCAAATTTCTTACCAGTAATGCCTAAAAATTACAATGATGCAGTTTTTGTATCACAATTCAGTTACTGCCACACTTTACCTCATTATTGCCACACTTTACCTGGTTACTGCCACACTTTACCTGGTTACTGCCACACTTTACCTGGTNTGATCTTCGTGCACAAAGCCTATCCTTAATCTGGATAGTACCTGGTTGATACCTGGTTGATGGGGTCTGGGAGTTCTTAACTCCCCAAGCCCGGCCCGAGGCCAGGCTCGACTTGTGAGAGTTTGATCCACCAGGCTGTTGCTTGGAGCGGCCCGCAGAGCCACATACCCACACAGCCCGGCTGATCCGGACTTCTCTTAGGAAACAGTCCAGTTTTCTCTTGAAGATGTCCACGGTTGTTCCGGCAATATTCTTATAGTCGCTGGGAGGACGTTGAACAACCGCGGACCTCTGATGTTTATACAGTGTTCTCTGATTGTGCCTATGGCACCTCTGCTCTTCACTGGTTCAATCTTGCATTTTCTTCCATATCGTTCACTCCAGTACGTTGTTATTTTACTGTGTAGATTTGGGACCTGGCCCTCCAGTATTTTCCACGTGTATATTATTTGGTATCTCTCTCGTCTCCTTTCTAGAGAGTACATTTGGAGAGCTTTGAGACGATCCCAATAATTTAGGTGTTTTATCTCGTCTATGCGTGCCGTATATGTTCTCTGTATTCCCTCTATTTCAGCAATCTCTCCTGCTCTGAAGGGGGAAGTGAGTACTGAGCAGTATTCGAGACGGGACAACACAAGTGACTTGAAGAGTACAACCATTGTGATGGGATCCCTGGATTTGAAAGTTCTCGTAATCCATCCGATCATTTTTCTGGCTGATGCGATATTTGCTTGGTTATGCTCCCTAAACGTTAGATCGTCGGACATCATTATTCCCAAATCCTTGACATGCTGTTTTTCTACTATGGGAAGATTTGATTGTGTTTTGTACCCTGTATTATGTTTCAGATCCTCATTTTTGCCGTACCTGAGTACCTGAAATTTATCACTGTTAAACATCATATTATTTTCTGCTGCCCAATCGAAAACTTTGTTGACATCTGTTTGTAGTTTTTCAATGTCTTCAGCAGAGGTAATTTTCATGCTGATTTTTGTGTCATCTGCGAAGGATGACACGAAGCTGTGGCGTGTATTTTTGTCTATATCAGATATGAGAATAAGGAACAGTAGCGGTGCAAGGACTGTACCTTGAGGTACAGAGCTTTTAGCATCGCTTGGACTCGATTTTATCTGATTGACTGTTACTCTTTGTGTTCTGTTCGACAGGAAATTGAGTATCCAGCGTCCTACTTTTCCAGTTATTCCCATTGACCTCATTTTGTGAGCTATCACCCCATGGTCACATTTGTCGAAAGCCTTTGCAAAGTCTGTGTATACAACATCTGCATTTTGCTTTTCTTCTAGGGCTTCTGTGATTTTGTCATAGTGGTTGAGTAACTGTGACAGACAGGATCTTCCCGCTCTAAATCCATGTTGTCCTGGATTGTGCAATTCATTGTTTTCCATAAAACTAGAAATTTGATTCCTAATCACTCTTTCAAACACTTTTATTATGTGTGATGTTAGTGCAACTGGCCTATAATTTTTTGCCAAGGCTTTACTCCCCCCCTTGTGCAACGGAGCTATATCTGCAGATTTAAGTGCTGCTGGTATCTCCCCTGTATCCAGGCTCTTTCTCCATATTACGCTGAGTGCTCTCGCTACTGGTACTTTACATTTCTTTATGAATATTGAATTCCATGAGTCAGGCCCAGGGGCTGAGTGCATGGGCATATTGTCAATTTCTCTTTCAAAGTCTTCCGAGTTTGTGGTAATATCCGTTATATTATCTGCAGCTTGAATGTCATTCATAAAGAAGCTGTCTGGGTCATCAACTTTCATGTTGTTAATTGGTGTGCTAAACATAGCCTCATACTGGTTTCTTAGAATTTCACTAATCTCTTTGCTGTCCTCTGTGTACGTACCTTCATTTGTAATTAACGGTCCAATACTGGTCGAGGTTTTGGATTTTGATTTAGCGTATGTGAAAAAATATTTCGGATTTTTCCTTATCTCTTGTATAGCTCTCTGTTCCAATTCCATTTCCTCAGACTCATATGATCGCTTCAACGTTTGTTCGATTTCTTCGATCTCCCGGCTTAGGCTTATTTTCCTTGCTTGTGATAGTTGTGTCTGCCGAAGCATTTCCGTAATTTTTTTCCTTCTCCTGTACAGTCGTCTGCGTTCTCTTTCTAGAGTGTTCCTCTTTCTGCCCCGATCTAGTGACCTGGCATGTTGGGTATCTCCAGAATGCCCACTTATCCAGGAACACTTTCATAATACGGAGGCCGCCGTATGTCCGAGCAGGTAGTAGATACAGGGAGTTAAGCATATTTGCCACCAAAGGGTCAGTGGGTACATGCCTGGAGGAGAGTGTGAGAGAGGGGAGGCGCCAGCAGCGTCTGACCTCTGGGGTCAACCTCAACCGGCGCATGGAGAATAACAGCTATGACGTGTTCATGACGTCACTCCTGCTACTGCTCATCGAATGAGCTAATATGATTGGTTCCCACTCATTTGCTGCAATGCTATTGGTCAAATTGTAACTCTTTTGTGCGTGCCCATGAGACGCCCTGAGCTTCGGGCAAAACTCATTCTTGTGAGGGATCTCTTGCAAATAGGACGTGTCGTTCAGTCTATCGGCCAATAGACTGAACACCGTCCATTCCTCACCGTCAAGTTAACTCAGCGTCTTTGCGATATACCACACTCGCCCAGAATCACGAGTGCGAATATATTGTTTAGAAGCCTAAAGTGACAAATCTCCAGAGCGAAACAGACTGGTATCAGGTAACCCCTGGTGACAAAGATCGTTGTGAGTGACTTAGAGTGAACTAAGGCAGTGCTGCCGCCTAAGTAACCTGTGTGTGTGACTTTACCACACGTGTACCTGCATGGTATACCACAGCCGCCGCCGGCGGTTGCAGCCAGTTGTCTCGGCTTCGAGTTGAGGAGTGAGCGACGACCGCCTCCCGGGTAAGTCTCTCTTTTTTCCGTCTGTGGGTAGTTAGCTCCGGGGAGCCGACGGGGCTCCCCCCAGAAAACCAGTGTTGAATGTAATGAAACACCATTTTCTGGGCGAGTCCCGGAGGCTCCCCGGCATCCCTCTCTCCCTCCGGTCGGCGTTTTTTTTGCGTTTTTGACATCCTGCCTCAAGAACTGAGGTGTGGGTAGCCGGCGCGGAGGGTCTGGGGCTCCCCCTTCCCCCTCCCGGGGAGGGGGGAGCTGCGCAGACAGCGGCGCGGCAGCGTGTGACGTCACACTAGTTTGCTCGTTTTTCTTTGGGGAGTTCTATCCACTAGTTCGGCTTTTGGTAGCAATTTTAACCAGAATAGGGGTTTGTTTTGGGGCGCTTACCTTTCTGGGTGCCTGTCCCGGTCGATGGCAGACATAGAATGCTTCCAACCACACGGGGGCTTCTATAGGCCATTGCTCTCCTTGCCTCTCTGAGGGGGCCCGGTTCTGGCCGTGGTTCCCGGTAGGCCTAAGAACTCCATACACATGACTGATGCCAAAGTCTGACATTAGCATATCAGCCTGGGATAGCTCCGGGGAGCCGACGGGGCTCCCAGAAAAGAAAACCCCAACATATAGCAAAAAAAGTTTCTAAAACAGTTGGCATTCATTCTAAAATCAGATATCATGTAAATCACGCTGCCTTGGTAACGATCTATTACTCTCTCATCTATCCTTATCTCAATTATGGTATCTGTGCTTAGAAGTCTTATTACCCAAAATTATCTACATCCTCTAATTGTTCAACACAAATCTGCTATTAGAACAATAATAAACTATGGCCCCAAACAGCACTTGGCCCCCATACTTAACTCTTTGAATGTGTTAGAAACACTTTCGCGTCTCCAGCGCGCCAGCCCTCAACTAGGCCGAGTGGGTTCCAGCGTTTCACGGGAGCGCGCGTTAATTCTGAAAAGTGTATACTCTCTTCAATTTTGTCACCTCAATTCTCGTCCAGGGTTTTTCAATTTGGTATCATTGTGTTCGCAATAGAGTTCTCTACATGACTAAAGACATATAAAGTCCAAAAGCCCGGCGTACCATCCACAACAAACAGAGAAAGTGAGTGCGTGTTACCCAGGAGCGCATAAGAGCGATAAAATGTGTACACTCCTTTCACGTTTGTCACCTCAATTCCCATCCTAGGGCTTTCATTTTGGTATCATTGTGTTCGCAATAGAATTCCCAACAAGAGCATATGCATATGAAGTAAAAAACCGCAGCACGCTCCACCCGCCGACCAGATGAATGTGGCCCGGAAAGAGAGGACTGCACCATCCCAAGGCGCCTCTCATTACATTAGAGAGCGAGGTAATACTGAAATGTGTGTACTCGTTTCCACTTTGTCATCTCATTTCTCATCCTAGGTTTTTCAATTTGGTATCATTGTGTTCGCAATAGAATTCTCTACATGACTAAAGATGTATAAAGTCCAAAAGCCTGGCGTACCATCCACAACAAACAGAAAGTGAGTGCATGTTACCCGGGAGCGCATAAGAGCAATAAAATATGTACACTCTCTTCACTTTGGTCATCTCAATTCTCGTCCTAGGTCTTTCATTTTGGTAACATTGTGTTCGCAATAGAATTCCCTACAGGAGTATATGCAAATATATAGTCCAAAAGCCAGGCGTACCACCAACAGCAAACAGAGAAAGTGACGGAGCATAATCCCAGTGAGCGCTAATAAAATGGGTATACTGTTTTCAACTTTGTTACCTCAATTCTGGTCCTAGGTCTTTCATTTTGGTATCAATGTATTCACAATGAAATTCCCTACAAGAGTATATGCATACAATGTCCAAAACCACTGTGTGCCCCTCCCGAAGCCGCCGCCAATTTGCCGCCGAAAACGACGCAATGCTGCGTGTTACCGGGAATGCGTCTACTAAAAAAATGACGCAATGCTGTGTCGTTCCCGGACTAAAGTGTTAAGTCACTGTACATCATATCATCTCAAGTGTACTCTATATATAGTTTTTAAAACTGAACTGTAATGCCAATCCTGACCTTAAATGCTTCCTAGAAGGGTGTAACAGAAAACATGGGCACCACACCAGAAACAAATATCTGTTTGATATTCCAAGAGCACAACTTGACCAAACTATAAATGCTCTGCAAATCAAGGGACCCAGAATGTGGAATGACCTTCCCAGTCATGTCAAACGCTGTACCTTCTACCTGTACAGTATCTTCTAGCATTGTATTCACTGATATCTGAATGTTCTACATAGTCTTTATCACAGTTAGGATCATCAGTAACTCTATCAATGCAAAATAATTACAGTTACCTATTTTATTCATCATTACTAAGTGGTGCTGTGTCCCCTAGCTGCACAACGATGCTGTGAGCTACTCCTATATGCACCAGCCTTGGTTGCTCTCTCAGTACAGTACTGAGGCTCTCACAGGCAGTACGGTTGCTGATGATTTTTTTTCAAGATGGCATCTGCTTAATGGAGTCCTGAGGCACAGGATGTAAGCCCCATGTACCCACGGGAGTTTTGAATCGCTCCCTATACCTAAAAGAGTCATGTGGTGCTCTGTACACCTTTGATCAGGTGCCTTAAGGTGCTATGCGCAGTGTAGAGGTTAACCACTGTGATACGTCGCATTTGTAAAATTCTCCCTGTGCGCCAAAAATCAAGTGTTCACAAATATCTTTTCTTGTAACATGATAAATCCCTTCTTTGAACATGTACATATAAAAAATATCATTTGACTTACTTTGGCTTTGGGAACATGGGCAAAAGGGTGCATGACATCATCACAGGCTGTTCGCCCGTGCGTGAAGCTCCCAAATACGATCACGCGGGCCATTCAAGCCTTGCGAGTTGCCACAAATATGTTTACAATTATTTTTTCTATGTATTTTCAATGCTTTATAATTAGATTTTTTTATTGTGTATGATGCACATTTGTGTCCTTTACATTATGTATACAGTAGAACGTTCGTAATGTTCCATGGAACATAATACACTAAAATTACAATATGTACAGTTTCACACATTATTTACACAGTAACACACTGTATTACACATTCAGTACTTCGGAATTGAGTGATAATCATTGAGGCAGTCCATGATATACAGCACAACTCCGCTCTCGATGCACCAGGGACAAACAGTTTTTCGCTTCCTGTTTCTTCATTCTGTGTGCTTGCAAATTTCGCACTCACATACACCCTTGGCTTTAGTACCTGTAGTGGTATATAGCCAAGCTTGTGATGTGTAAGGTAGTCTTGAAAAGATTGCTTTTTAACACTTTCGTGCTTTCTGGGAAGCATAAAAAAACTTACCCTGTGTGCTTTGGGCGTCTCGCGCGCTTAAGCGGTAGGAGCGTAAAGTGTATACTCTTTTTTCTGTCCTGACACTAATTGTAGACCTACGTATTTAAATTTGGTATCACTGTGTTCGCAATAGAATTCTCTATAAGAACATACATATAAAATACTGCCAAACAGAAACTGTTTGAAACAGTTCAAACAGAAACAGAAGCTCTCGCCAAACTGTTTGGCGAGAGCGCCAAACAGCAACAAATGTTTCCACTCTCTTAATGATTGCGATGACCACATTTATCCTACATCATTGATTATGGTATCATTGGAACCGCAATAAAATTCTCTATACGGACATATGCATATAAATATAGAATCAATGTCGCAACCAACCCACAAGACGGTTGGAAGTGGCTGAAGTGTTACCCGCGGCGGCATATCGGCGCCATACAATTGTTATACCAAGATGAATCACTGCCATGCCGTTTTCTTTAATAAGCTCTTTGGTTATTAGAAAAAACGTAAATTTCATGGTGAACATTTTGAGACTAACTAAAATAAAATCGCATAATAAATAAAATTTATATAATTATTTAACCATTGGACGCCAGCCGGCGTCCAGAGGGCAGAATCAGGAGAAAAAGATTGGACGCTAACAATCGGCCGCTAAGCGCGAAAGTGTTAAGCCATTCTGGAAGAGATTCAGCCATTCTGGAAGAGATTCAGCCATTCTGGAAGAGATTCAGCTATTCTTGAAAAGATCTTTAGAAAACACTGCCATGGAAGCCACTAACAGTGTTCATCTATGCTACTTGTATCGGATGCATCATCATTGAACCCAGAAAACGATTCATCTATGTATCATCTATAAAAAAAAATTGGAGATTGGTCAGCATGGGTGGCGCTCAGCTACAACTGGATACGCTCCCTGTATTGTCCTCACCGGTGCTGTAGCACTTGCATCCGACCCTTGTGTTAGGTTCTTTTTGGGCTTAACTTCATAAATATCACGACCCTTATGTTCTGCAAACAATAAGGTCTGAATTTCACTGATGAGAGCAATCTTTCAACATTGTGTCTGACAGGGGATTGGGAGCCAAAAGCGCATGTGCCACCCTTGGGTGCTCATTCAGAACTGATCCTGCAAGCAGCCCTAGGGGAAATCTGGGATTTTTTTCAAGATGGCTGCCTCTCACTGGAGGTCCCAGGAGTCCATTTTGTGCCCAACCTACCGTCAGCGTGTTTCAACTGTGTACGAAAGAATAAGTGTTTTCTTGGTTGCGCAGAAATGGGCAAACGAGATTTCTTGGCTGATGCAGTGGTTAAGCACCCTTGCATTGGGCGCATCCATTTTTGGCTTGGATGTTTTGCGGCGGTTTCGTTGTTTGTATTAGTTTACTCAATTTTGGTTTACTAGGGGTGCTTCCACGCCAGGGCAGCGCTGCGTATCTTGTTTACATGTGGCAGCTGGGCGCTTGCTTTCTGGGGGGGAGCCCCATCGGCTCCCCGGAGCTATCTAGGCTGATATGCTAATGTCAGACTTTGGTATCAGTCATGTGTATGGAGTTCTGTAGGCCAACCGGGGACCATGAGCTAGAACCTGGTCCCCTCACAGAGGGGGACCAGGTTCTGGTCCCCCTCTGAGGGGCATGAGGAGCAATGGCCTATAGAAACCCCCATGTGGTTGGAAGCATTCTGTCTGCCATCGACTAGGTTAGGCATCCAGAAAAGGTAAGAGTCCCAAAACAAACCCCAATTCAGGTGAAAATTGCTACAAAAAGCTGAACAAGTGGATAGAACTCCCCAAACAGAAACGAGCAAACGAGTAGGATGTCACACGTCACCGCGCTTCTGGCTGTAGCTTCCCCCTCCCCAGAAGGGGGAAGGGAGAGCCCCAGGTCCCGTGCCGGCCACCTACACCTCAGTTTTGAGGCTAATGCTATAGGCTGTGGTCATCGCGCCACTCCTGCGTGATGCGGTTTCGCGGTTCTATGCTTCTTGCCTCGTGTGTCGGCAGGCGATGCTTACTTCTTCCTTGGAATCCGCTTGGGCCCATGGCTCTTCGGTTGTCTCTGCCTTTTTGTCCTTTGCTGTTTGCAGAGTCTGTGGTGGTGCAGTATCTGCAGGCGGCCTTGGTTAGTTGTCTGCCTCTGTCTGATTTGTTGGTGCTCCGGGGGGCTCGTGGGGGGCCTTCCCGGAAGGGTCGTACTAGGGCTCGGGGTTCATCTCGTCGTGGTAAGCCAGTGAGGCTAGATTCGGGGCAGGTGCAACCTCCGGTTCCGTCTTTTTCTGGTCGGCGCAGGATCGCTCTGTCTGCCGCTTAGGTTCTTGTAAGATGCATCGGCCCTTTCGCGATTCATCCCATTGACGAGGTTGATTGGGGGAGGCTCGCCCTGTTTGCTCGCGCCTGGTCCCACGATTCGTAGGCTTTTCGGGTCGTTTTGTGCGGCCTGTGGTGGTGTTGGGTGGCTCCTCCTGCCTCAGGGGGTTCAAGGCTGGCGGGGCAGACCACTTCTCCTGCGCTCTGTCGGGTCATCTCGGAGTGGGTTCGCTTGGGTGTGGTCGAAACGACGATGTCCCTCAGGTGGGTGTCCCGCCTATTTCTAGTTCCAAAACGAGACTACGCGGACCTCTGGTTCATTCTGGACTTGTCCCATCTAACCCGTGGGTTTATTGCCTCTCCTTCAGGACGCCTACTCTGTCCCAGGTTCATCTTCTGTTGGAGCCGGACGCTTGGATGGTGTCCCTGGACCTCAAGGACACATATTGGCACGTCCCGGTTCATCTGAGGTTCAGGGACTGGCTCGGTTATGTTGTGGGGCATCAAGGTTACAGCTTTCGTTGTCTTCCCATCGGGTTAAATCTGGCGTCTCGCGTTTTCACACGCCTTACTCGGGTCGTAGTGGCCTGCCTGCATCTGTTAGGTGTTCGGGTTCTGGCCTACCTCGACAACAGGCTGGTTTGGGCTCCCAGCTAGTCCTCGTGTCTGCTTGCCAGGGATTTGGTTCTTTCCCAGCTCGCCAGGTTCGGGTTCTTGGTGAACTGGAGGAAGCCCCATCTGGTTCCCTCTCAGGTTCGGTCTTGGCTGGGTCTGGTTTGGGACGCTTGTACTGCTTCCTTGTCTCTTCCTCCGGTGGCTCTACTTCGCCTGCGTTCCCGCCTTCGTCTGTTTCTGAAGGGCTCCCGGGTCACGCGGTGGTTGCTGTAGAGTTTGTGCGGGAGCCTGAACTTTGCCATGATGGTCTACATGCCAGGTCTAGTGTGACTTCGTCGGCTGTTCTGGTTCCTTTGGGGATGTCCCTTCCGCCTCTCTCACGACCGTTGGGTTCAGCCTCTGGGGGCTTTGCGTTGGTTGCTGCATTATTGGCTTCCTCTTCGGGTTTTTCGGGGTTCAGTGCTTTGGCACCTACCCGAGCCCTCGATCGATGTGTACACGGACACGTCGTCTCCTGGCTGGGGCTTTATGACCAGTGCTCACCAGTCCGGCCAGGGGTGGTGGGGTCCGTCCTTCCGTCGGGCTCACAGCATGGTCCAGGAGTTTGCGGCAGTGTGGCTGTCGCTCCAGAGGGTTCGAGTTGCTCGCAGATCGACGATCCGGCTCCATTCGGACTGCTCCCCGGTGGTTCATTGCCTGAACCGAGGGGGTTCGATGCGGTCCGTGGCTCTTTGGAGCTGGTCGCTTCGGGTGACTTGTCTGCTGAGTTCTTGGGGTTTGGCTCTCTTGGCGGTTCACGTTCGGGGAGTGTCCAAGTCCTGGCCGACTCCTTACGTTGACTTTGCTAATGTTCGGGACTCCAGATGTGGATCTCTTCGCATCGGCGTGGTCGAGGTGTCTTCTGGTATGCGTAGCGCTCTTCCACGACTGCGAGGCTGTCGAAATTGACGCCTTCTGGCTGGACTGGGCAAGTGGGGTTACCTGTACCTCTTTTCCCGGGTTCGGCTGTTGCTCCAGATTCTGGCTCACTTGGAGACTTACCAGGGAAGACTTGTCCTTCTGGCTTCTTGGTGGCTGGCCCAGCCTTGGTTTCAGGCGCTGCCTGCTGTCCGAACCCGAGGGTCTTCCCGCCACTCCGCCTCTTTCAGCAGATTGAGCCAGTTCGGTACGAGGCTGGTTCGGTCTTCTCCTCGAGTTGTCATGTCTGGTGTTTTTGACTCGGGTCAATCATCACATGTATGGTTCGCAGGTGGCTTTCATTGCTGGTCTCCAACCTGCGGACTTCGTCTTGGCGACAGAATGAAGTTTCCTGGTGGTCCTAACATTTTTCCTATCACTGTGTAGGTTATCTTCGGTCTCTGATAGGATTGTTTTGTCATTCCTTTCTTGGTTGTTCCAGGACCGTCTTCTTATGCCGAATACTGTCGCCTTGTATTGTGCGGCGCTGGCAGAGCCGCTTCAGCTTGCTTTCGGTGTTATTGTTACTTCTGCCCCTGTTCCACAAGCTGTCTTGTGCATTGTTCCACCTCCGGCCTGCTCATGCGCCTCCTGAGCCGTCTTGGTCTTTGGACCGGGTGCTCTCTTTTCTTTCTTCTCCTCGGTTTGTTGTTGCCCTTTCGGTCCAGGATTGTTTTTCCAAGGTTCTTTTTTTTTCCTGTTGGCATTGGCCTCTTGGGGTCGGGTCAGGGAGCTTTATGCTCTCCTCCGGCGCAGGGGGTTTCTGCTCCTTCAGTCCTGGTGGTCGGTTTGTTCGGTTGCAGCCATCTCCATCTTTTCTGGTGAAGAATGAGACGACCTCGTTCCGGAGGGGTCCTTGGGTCGTTGATGCTTGATTGCTTAGGCCAGGGGTGCATCATGTCTTGTGTCCGGTTGCGGCTCTCCTCTGGTATTTGTGCGCCACAGTCTTGGTGGCCAGGGATGCACTTTGGGTTGACTCGGTTTCCCCTCTTCCCTGTTCCTGGGCTCGGGTTTCTCAGGTCGTCCGCAGGGTTATTAAGTCTAGCCAGCCTGCGGTCTATCCCCGGGCCCACGATGTTCGTAAGTTTACTGCGTTGGGTGCAGTCTTTGGCAACATGTCTTGGGTTGACATTCGGGCCCGGGGTTTTTGGAGGTCGAACAGGGTCCTGGCCGCTCGCTACCTTGTGAATGCCCCTGGGCCTGGTAGGGCCTGTGTTGCATTTGGACGGCGGTTGCGGCCAGTTGTCTCGACTTCGCGTTGATGAGTGAGGACGACTGCCTCCTGGGTAAATCCCTGTTTTTCCTTGTCTGTGGGTAGTTAGCTCTTGGGAGCCGACGGGGCTCCCCCCCAGAAAACCGGCGTCGAATGTAATGAAACGCCATTTTGTGGGCGAGTCCCGGAGGCTCCCAGGCATCCCTCCCTTCATCAGGTCGGCGGTGTTTTTCGCGTGTTTTGACATCCAGCCTAAGAACTGTAGGTTGGGTTGCCGGTGGGTGGGTCTGGGGCTCCCACTTCCCCCTCTCTTGGAGGAGGGGGGTTGCGCAGACAGCGGCGCGGTGACATGATGATGTCATGCTTGTTTGCTAATTTTCATTTGGGAAGTTCTGTCCACTTGTTCAGCCTTTGGTAGCAATAGTTTTACCAGAATAGGGGGGGGGGGTTGTTTTGGGATGCCTACCTTTCTGGGTGCCTATCCCGGTCGATGGCAGATATAGAATGCTTCCAATCACAGGGGGGTCTCTGTAGGCCATTGCTCCTCGTGCCTCTTCAGAGGGGGCCAGGTTCTGGCTCGTGGTCACCGGTAGGCAAGAACTCCATGCACTTGACTGATGCCAGAAAGTTAAACATATCCATTCGGCCTGGATAGCTCCGGGGAGCCTCCGGGACTCGCTCAGAAAATGGCGTTTTATTCCATTCAACACTGGTTTTTTCCTCTTTCATCATCCTCACAACTATTGTCTTAGGTTGAACTTTACCACTGACATTCTTGGAACCTATGGCATGATAAATAATAACTTTTATGTTCAGAATCCAAAATAGCACAAAAACAATGAAATTCTTCACAAAGAATTCAAGTGTTGTCATCACTAGGCGGGAAACACTGGTAAACTGAAGCATGGGTCGACTTGTATGTGTATCAACAAACTCGAGCGCCGAAGTTCTGGCACTGTGTTCCCAGTAGGCCAGAGAACTCCAATACTGATGGCACCTAGTATATGGCACCTACATCAAAGAGTATCTTCAGGGAGCCTCAAAGGGCTTCCCCTAGAAATGAATGCTGTTGCCTATCAACTTTTTACTTGCTATATAATCTACAGTTAATATGTTTGTGAGCATATCATTTTTCACTTTCAAATGTTTGCTGAATGTAGAGAATGTACTGGATATATGGGCCTGTGGGCCGCTCCAAGCAACAGCCTGTTGGACCAAGTTGTCACAAGTCGAGGCTGGCCTCAGGTCGGGCTCAGGGAGTAGAAGAATTCCCAGAACCCTTTCTAGGTATGTCACAGTAATGTGGCTGAAAACATATAGAATCCAACCCATCGATATGAAAGGAAATTAAAGTGATGACCCCTTACTAAGTTGAAACTAAGACATACAGAAAAAGGAGGGTATTATCAGACCAGAGCAGCGTTTCTCAACCTTTTACCCTTGGAATAATCTGAGCTGTACTTCAGATAAAAGCACTTGAATTTCATTGTCAACTGACAGGAAATACTTTGTCTTTTTTCCCTTAATAAAGGTTAAATGAGAGAAATTAAATGCAAAAATGACTCAAAAATACATTTGCATATGATTAGAATTAGTCTATTTATCACTATCTCTTGCAGAACCCTATGTTACCTTAGGGTTCCATGGAACCCCAAGTGAGAAATGCTGGGCCAGAGAGTAGGCATGGAGAGAGGAGGTAAGGTTTAAGTGGAAAAGAAAATATAAGTATCCACTCGATTTAACGGCCTCTTTTATACCGATCTGCCGGTAATAACGACCGGTTTGGGAGACCGGTATCTGGAGCCTCATATACCGGTCTGGCGGTCGATATAACCGTAGGTTGGTATTGGGTTTTTTATATCGGCGGGCCCCTCACATGGCAACAGGTCACCGACCTTGAAGGCATTGAGGAAGGGATGGGAGGGAGTGATTGATGGAGAGAGGTATTGAGGGGAAGAGGCATGGAGAGCATTGGTGGTGGTGTGGGAGGGAGAGTGTTGGTAGTAGTGTCGGAGGGAGAATGTTGGTGGTGAGGGAGGGAGTGTTGAGTGTGGTGGTGGAGGGAGGGAGGGAGGGAGGGAGGGAGGGAGGAGAGTGTTGGTCGTGGTGGTGGTGTGGGAGGGAGAGTGTTGGTAGTGGTGTCGGAGAGAGAATGCTGGTGGTGAGGGAGGGAGTGTTGGGTGTGGTGGTGGAGGGAGGGAGGGAGGGAGAGTGTTGGACGTGGTGGTGGTGGTGGTGAGGGAAGCGGTAAGGAAGGCAATGACTGCTGACCAGGCGATGGTTGTCAAACCTCACACCCATACTGTATTAAAATTTTTAATCTTAGTTGTAAAATATTTATGCCAAAATATGTAAATTTTCATATATTATTATGCATTATTAATCATATGCAGGCGATGAGTCACAATAACGTGGCTAAAGTATAAGGTTAATAACATACATTATTAATCATTAACATGTTTTATGGTTTCCTAATTTATTAATTAAACAAATATAGTTTTATTTATGAACTAGCTGTGCCCGGCCACGCGTTGCTTCGGCTCAGCAACGCATATTGCATTGCTGAGCTGAGCAACAGCAACCTTTCCCTGTTTCCCATTCCTCCCCACCATTTCCACCCACTCCACCATCCCCTCATCCCCTAACTATTCCCCACTCCACCATCCCCACTATCTCTGACTCCCCTGTCCCCTCCTCCTCCCTACCATTCCCCCTCCCTGTCCCCTCGTCCTCCCCCACTATCCCCCACTCCCCGTATCCCCATGTCCTCCCAACCATTCTCCATTCCCCTCATCCTAACCATCCCCAACTCCTCTGTCCCTTCGTCCTCCCCCACCATTATCCCCTCCCCCTGTCCCCTCGTCCTCCCCACCATCCCCCACTCCCGTCCCCTCATCCTTTCCATCATTCCCCACTCCCTCATCTGATGATCAAATGATCTGATGTTCGCATCAGAAAATTGGGAACATCAAATGTTCTGGAACTAGATTCACGAAAAAGTTACGCAAACACTTACAAACTTGTACCTTGTACATCTTTTCTCAATCTTTGGCAGCTTTCGTTACAATTATTAAACAGTTAATGAGCTCCGAAGCACCAGGAGGCTGTTTATAACAATAACAACAGTTGATTGGAAAGCTTTCATGCTTGTAAACTGTTTAATAAATGTAACCAAAGCCATCAAAGATTGAGGAATGATGTACACTTTCGTAAGTACATGCGGAACTGCTTTGTGAATCTGGCCCCAGATGTTCACATCACTGAAATATAAGAAAAACAGTTCAAAAAACGAAATGAAATGGGGAGCCGGTCGGCCGAGCGGACAGCACGCTGGACTTGTGATCCTGTGGTCCCGGGTTCAATCCCAGGCACCGGCGAGAAACAATGGGCAGAGTTTCTTTCACCCTATGCCCCTGTTACCTAGCAGTAAATAGGTACCTGGGTGTTAGTCAGCTGTCACGGGCTGCTTCCTGGGGGTGGAGGCCTGGTCGAGGACCAGGCCGCGGGGGACACTAAAGCCCCGAAATCATCTCGAAATAACCTCAAGATAACCTCAAGAAAAATAATGAAAAAAAATAAACTATGCTCACGAAATGAACGGTACGATAAACAACACAGCTCAATTCCAAGGCAGTGTCACACAAAATAATTAAATTAAAATAAATTGAAATTTATGAAAATTCAATTTATCAATACAATCGGAAACATTGAAATGGAATCGTAACATATTTAGTATAGCATGTGTTGGTCTCGTGTACAACAAATGGCGCTTTTTTCAAAAACGCATGTTTTTACCTGTCACAGGGGTGACATCTATACAGTAGGTATATAAAAAGATGCGCCTATTCGAATGCAACGTTGAGTCAGAATTTCAAAGCAATCGGTGAAGAACTTTCGAAGATTACAGTGTGTGTGTGTGTTGCTCTTACGTCAGACAGATGGCGCTGTTTTTTTAATTTTTTTTTTCCTGTCACAGGTGAGGCATGTATATCGTAGATATATAAAAAGACGCGCCTATTCGAATGCAACGTTGTCAAAATTTCAAAACAATCGGTAAAGAGGTTTAGAAGATTTCCCTCACATGAAAAAACTTGAAAAACACAGTTTTCAGGAAAAACATTTTTTTACCATCACAGACGGGACATCTATATAGTATGTATATAAAAACCCGCTCGGATGCGAATGAAACGTTGTGTGAAAATTTCAAAACAATAGGTGAAGAACTTTTAGAGATTAGCAATTTTGAACAAACGAACATTTCCATTTTTATTTATTTAGATTATGCACAGTTGGCATCTGCGAGCAGGTGCTGACAGACATGTCCGCCAGTATGCCTAGCCTCGACCCTTTTAGTAGCTCCCTCGACCCTGTTAGTAACTACCTCCTCCATAGCCTGCTATTCTCATGTTATGAGGAAGGCAGTGAGGGAGGGATGGAAGACATTGAGGGAGGGATGGGAGGCAGTGATGGAGGGATGGGAGGCAGTGATGGAGGGATGGGAGGCAGTGATGGAGGGAGGTATTGAGGGGAAGAGGCAGGGGGGGATAGAAGCAGTACTCACCTAGTTGTACTCGCCTAGTTGTGCTTGCGGGGGTTGAGCTCTGGCTCTTTGGTCCCGCCTCTCAACCGTCAATCAACAGGTGTTCAGGTTCCTGAGCCTATTGGGCTCTATCATATCTACACTTGAAACTGTGTATGGAGTCAGCCTCCACCACATTACTTCCTAATGCTTTCCATTTTTCAACCACTCTGACACTAAAAAAGTTCTTTATAATATCTCTGTGGCTCATTTGGGCACTCAGTTTCCACCTGTGTCCCCTAGTGCGTGTGCCCCTTGTGTTAAATAGCCTGTCTTTATCAACCCTGTCGATTCCTTTGAGAATCTTGAATGTGGTGATCATGTCCCCCCTAACTCTTCTGTCTTCTAACGAAGTGAGGTTCAATTCCTGCAGTCTCTCCTCGTAGCTCATACCTCTCAGCTCGGGTACTAGTCTGGTGGCAAACCTTTGAACCTTTTCCAGTTTAGTCTTATGCTTGACTAGATATGGACTCCATGCTGGAGCCGCATACTCCAGGATTGGTCTGACATATGTGGTATATAATGTTCTGAAAGATTCCTTACACAAGTTTCTAAAGGCCGTTCTTATGTTAGCCAACCTGGCAAATGCTGCTGATGTTATCCTCTTGATATGAGCTTCAGGGGACAGGTCTGGCGTGATATCAACCCCCAGGTCTTTCTCTCTCTCTGACTCTTGAAGTATTTCATCTCCCAAGTGATACCTTGTATCTGATCTCCTGCTTCCTACCCCTATCTTCATTACATTACATTTGCTTGGGTTAAACTCTATCAGCCATTTGTTCGACCATTCTTGCAGCTTGTCCAGGTCTTCTTGAAGCCTCAAACTGACCTCTTCTGTCTTAATCCTTCTCATAATTTTGGCATCGTCAGCAAACATTGAGAGGAATGAGTCTATACCCTCTGGGAGATCATTTACGTATATCAGAAACAGGATAGGTCCAAGCACAGAGCCCTGTGGGACTCCACTGGTGACTTCATGCCATTCTGAGGTCTCACCCCTCACTATAACTCTCTGCTTCCTATTGCTTTTTTTTTTTTTTTTTTTTGGAGCGCCCTACCAGTTACTCCTGCCTGTTTCTCCAGCTTATGCATCAACCTTTTATGGGGTGGAGGAGGGGGGGGTGGTGGGGGTGTGGAAAGAGTAGGGGTGAGGGAAGAGTGGAGGTGAGAGAAGAGTGGCGGTGAGGGAGGGAGGTGTTTGGTAATGTGGTTCACTTGTCCACTTGTGTGATCCAACTTGTCATATGAAGGAATTATTAATTGTAACCTGTGATAGAATGGGCACTAACATAGGAACTAATTTGAATGCAATTACACAATGAACTTTATTTCATTTTAGTTATATAAAATATATCTTACCTGAATGTTACTTGATATATTACCGACACTTCAACAACTTTGGAATACGGAGCCCTGGAAATAACGACCTGGGTACAGCCCCATGTAGGCCGTTAAATCAAGTGATACTGTAATTGTGCACATTTACAGTAAAAAAAAGTAGATTTGACCATAAAAAAATGCAAAATACTGTCTCCACTCGATCATCCGGACTATATGGGAAGGACCCCAGCCGGATTATCACATTTTTCGGATAATGGTACTTTTTCACCTACAAGTCCAAAGTGACCATTTCCAACTATTTATACTATAAACAAACAAAATTTGAATTGCCTTGCCACATATAATTATTAAATATTCAACTAGAACCCCAACTTAGCTTGTTGGTGTTTGTCTTCTGGATTGATGCCACACATCTGGAAGTTAAGAATTCTTAACAATTTGCGTAACCTATACTAACACAACACTAAAATTAATACTTAAAATTACTGTACAGTCATTAAGCAAAGTTAGTTTTGACTGCCAGCTGCTGAAGCCTCACTGGTTGAAGGCATTTGGGTTGCCTGTGAGGCCTCACTTGTGAAGGCGCTTGCATGCGCCTCACTTGTTGAAGGCGCTTGCTTGCCTGTGAAGTCTCATTTGTTGAAGGCATTGGCTTGCCTGTGACGCCGCTTGATGAAGGCGCTTGCCTGTGGCGCCTCACTTGTTGAAGGCGCTTGGCTTGCCTGTGGCGCCTCACTTGTTGAAGGCGCTTGGCTTGCCTGTGGCGCCTCACTTGTTGAAGGCGCTGGCTTGCCTGTGGCGCCTCACTTGTTGAAGGCGCTTGGCTTGCCTGTGGCGCCTCACTTGTTGAAGGCGCTTGGCTTGCCTGTGGCGCCTCACTTGTTGAAGGCGCTTGCTTGCCTGTGGCGCCCACTTGTTGAAGGCGCTTGGCTTGCCTGTGGCGCCTCACTTGTTGAAGGCGCTTGCTTGCGCCTCACTTGTTGAAGGCGCGTGCTGCGCCTCACTTGTTGAGGCGCTTGCTTGGCCTCACTTGTTGAAGGCGCTTGTGCCCACTTGTTGAAGGCGCTTGCTTGTGCCTCACTTGTTGAAGGCGCTTGCTTGTGGCCTCACTTGTTGAAGGCGCTTGCTTGCGCCTCACTTGTTGAAGGCGCTGGCTTGCCTGTGCGCCTTACTTGTTGAAGGCATTTGGCTGCCTGTGACCCTCACTGGTTGAACAACACGTAACTTGTCTTTAATTGCTAGGACAACCTTCTTCCTCTTAACACCTCCAGAACGATTGATGCTGCTACCAGACATAGTCTTGGCCAAAAATTTTCAAAGTTACTATGAAAATAAAAAAGTTATTTAAAAAAATATTTCACTAATGGCGCAGCACTGTGTGTAACACGAGGGACGGACGCACATGGGTTGACCAGTGTTGGACGAGTCCACTTCGGGTGGGGCAGCTATATCACGTTACGTAGTCCGCCACAAGGAAAAAAAACTCTATTTTTTAAGGAAACTTCATCCTCTGCACATTGCTTTTAGGAAACGTATTTATTTATTACATAATTTCTAGTACTTATTTAATTTGTTTTTGGCTATGATTAATTGTTCTAAAATTAATGGTAATTCATGTACCCAGGTGGTCCCTCCCGACGCTCCCCTCCCACCCTCCCGACACCATCCACCCACCCAACCCCCTCCTCCGCCATGCGTCTAGTGCCACAGACGGGATTAATACGGTATGGCCGAATTTTTATCCGGCTAAACCAGCTTTTATCCGGTTCCTGTGGCCATTTTGGCCGGATATTGTGATAACTTTATCCGATCACGATTTTGGCCGTATAAGGGCGTTTTCCGGATGTTTGAATCCCGGATAATCGCAGGATTACAGTATTGAAATGTTAAAGTTTTGTAAATGCAATGGTGCCAAACACACCTAACATTATTTATCTACTGTCTACACTGTGTTATGAGGCCCACCCCCCTAGCACTTGGCCAAATTTCTTACCAGTAATGCCTAAAAATTAACAGATGTGCAGTTTTTGTATCACAATCCAGTTACTGCCACACTTTACCTCATTATTGCCACACTTTACCTGGTTACTGCCACACTTTACTGGGTTACTGCCACACTTTACCTCATTATTGCCACACTTTACCTGGTTACTGCCACACTTTACCTCATTATTGCCACACTTTACCGGGTTACTGCCACACTTTACTGGGTTACTGCCACTCCTTACTGGGTTACTGCCACTCCTTACTGGGTTACTGCCACTCCTTACTGTGTTACTGCCACTCCTTACTGGGTTACTGCCACTCCTTACTGGGTTACTGCCACTCCTTACCGGGTTACTGCCACTCCTTACCGGGTTACTGCCACACTTTACCTGGTTACTGCCACTCCTTACTGGGTTACTGCCACACTTTACCTGGTTACTGCCACACTTTACCGGGTTACTGCCACTCCTTACCTGGTTACTGCCACTCCTTACCTGGTTACTGCCACTCCTTACTGGGTTACGGCCACTCCTTACCGGGTTACTGCCACTCCTTACCTGGTTACTGCCACTCCTTACCGGGTTACTGCCACTCCTTACCGGGTTACTGCCACTCCTTACCGGGTTACTGCCACTCCTTACCGGGTTACTGCCACTCCTTACCGGGTTACTGCCACTCCTTACCGGGTTACTGCCACTCCTTACCTGGTTACTGCCACTCCTTACTGGGTTACTGCCACTCCTTACCTGGTTACTGCCACTCCTTACCTGGTTACTGCCACTCCTTACCTGGTTACTGCCACTCCTTACCTGGTTACTGCCACTCCTTACCTGGTTACTGCCACCTCCTTACTGGGTTACTGCCACTCCTTACCCGGTTACTGCCACTCCTTACCTGGTTACTGCCACTCCTTACCGGGTTACTGCCACTCCTTACCTGGTTACTGCCACTCCTTACCGGGTTACTGCCACTCCTTACCTGGTTACTGCCACTCCTTACCTGGTTACTGCCACTCCTTACCGGGTTACTGCCACTCCTTACCTGGTTACTGCCACTCCTTACCTGGTTACTGCCACTCCTTACCTGGTTACTGCCACTCCTTACCGGGTTACTGCCACTCCTTACCGGGTTACTGCCACTCCTTACCAGGTTACTGCCACTCCTTACCGGGTTACTGCCACTCCTTACCGGGTTACTGCCACTCCTTACCGGGTTACTGCCACTCCTTACCGGGTTACTGCCACTCCTTACCGGGTTACTGCCACTCCTTACCGGGTTACTGCCACTCCTTACCGGGTTACTGCCACTCCTTACCGGGTTACTGCCACACTTTACCTGGTTACTGCCAGTTTGCCCGGTTACTCCGTCAGTTGCCCGGTTACTATTGCCGTTTACCTTCTTGCTCCTGCCGTTTACCCTCTTGCTCCTGCCGTTTACCCTCCTACTCTTGCCGTTTACCCTCTATCTCCTGCAGTTTATTCTCTTTCTCCTGCCGTTTGCTCTGTTTCTTCACAGT